>MPUH01000268.1:0-71135 GCA_001970955.1 Stentor coeruleus | reverse complement strand
CAAAGAGCCTCATATTAGCTTGTTAGTTTTAAACTCTCAACAATTATTTTTTTTGTTTACAGTTGTGTATTATTAATGCTTTTCAAATTTTTTGTTCTCAAGTTATGCTTAAGTTACCACGATAAAAATTTGATTGCTGAATCTAACAGTTAGAGCCTATTTTTTCCAGTTAATATTTCAAAAAGATTAGTGATTTCTTCTTTAATCTCAAACATTCATTTAGTCTTAATATTAGTGAAATCTTATCAGTATTAAATATTTTATACTCAAACCATAAAATTGTTCTAACAAAGTATAAAAATGCCTAAGGTCACTGTAGCGAAATGTGAGCTTTACAATGAATTAGCGATAGACATGACAGAAGATGAATTCCGCGACTTATGCTTTGAATTTGGCCTTGAATTAGACGATGTCACTGTGGAAAAAACAGCTTCAGGCAAAGAAGAAGTCTTCTTTAAGATAGAAGTGGCTGCAAATCGCTACGACCTGCTATGCATTGAAGGGCTTACTCAAGCACTTAGAGTGTTTATGGGCAAGCAAAGAATGCCAGAATACCAGCTTGCAACTCCTGCTGAGCCTCTAACCATGACAGTAGAAGTTGCTACAAGCCAGATTAGACCTTATGTTGTATGTGCAGTATTGAGAAACCTTCACTTCACTGAAAATTCCTACAACAGCTTCATAGAGCTCCAAGAAAAGCTACATCAGAATATATGCCGTAAAAGGACACTTGTAGCTATTGGCACCCATGATCTTGACACCCTTTCTGGTCCATTCTTATATACTGCCAAACCTCCAAACGATATAAAATTCAGAGCCTTGAATCAGTCTGAAGAGCATACTGCAACTGAGCTTATGAGCATTTATTCAGCTGATGTAAGAATGAAAAAATATGTGCCAATCATTTTAGACTCTCCAGTGTATCCAGTGATTTACGATAGCAAAGGAGTAGTACTTTCTATGCCACCTATAATTAATGGCGAGCATAGCAAAATCACTCTGAGTACAAAAAATGTTCTTATTGAATGCACAGCCACAGACAAGCACAAGGCTCAGATTGTTCTTAACACTATCATTGCAGCTTTTTCAAAATATTGTGAAAACCCGTTTTCAACTGAAATTGTCAAAGTAGTTTACAGCGATCATGAAGAAACAACTCCAGTTTTCTTGCAAAGAACAATGAAAGTAGACCCTACCTATGTGAATTCATTGATTGGCATTCAGATTTCCATTGAAAAAATGTCTGAGCTTCTTGAAAAAATGGGCATCTATAGCTCGATAGTTGATGGAAAGCTCGATGTTAAAGTTCCAATAACAAGAACTGATATCCTTCATCCATGTGATGTGGCAGAAGATGTTGGAATTGCTTATGGTTACAATAACATTGAAAAGATTCTCCCTAAAACTCTTACTGTAGGAAAAGAGCAACCACTTAATCTTGTCTCTGATTTATTAAGAGTAGAAGCAGGCTTGGCCGGCTACACTGAAATTCTAACTTTTGTTTTGCATTCCTTTAATTATAACTATTCACTCATGAGAAGACCTCTTGATGGACTTGCTGTGGAAATTTCAAATCCTAAAGCTTTTGAGTTTCAGCTTCCAAGAACAACATTACTGCCTGGGGTTCTAAGAACAATAGCATCAAATACGAAACAACAACTCCCGATTAAGATATTTGAGTTATCTGACATTGTGGTGAAAGATGAAACAATGGATGTCAAAGCTCGAAATCAGAGAAACTTTTCTGCTGGCTACTGCGGACACTCATCCGGTATGGAAAATATTCATGGGCTGCTTGATATACTTATGAAAAAAATAAATTTGAAATGGAAAACTGACTATAGATTAGTTCCTTCTGAGAATCCAACTTTCTTTCCTAAACGTCAAGCAGAGATATATGTGAAAGATCAAAAAGCTGGGATATTTGGGATGATTCACCCTGAAGTGCTTCAAAACTTTGGCATTGGATTCCCTGTTTCTGCTATTGAGCTCAATATCCAACTTATTGCTTAGTTAAGTAAGAATTAGTTATTACTAAAAATTAGTTTTTATTGGTAGATAGAGTTTACTTCCCAATATTAACAGTAAGGATATTTTTGATCTGTGCTTTGATGTCTTAAGTATTTGCAGTGTTTGTGAAGTTTGATCCTGATCTCATTTGGAAAATCAGTCCTGCCCCTAAAGTTATGTTTGAGTTGTAAGTTAGGTATAGGCAGCATTTCTGTGTTTCTATCTTTCGTGATGGCTAGGCATAGTTCTGCAGTTATTTTATTTTTTAGTATCTCTTTTTGTTGTTTTATATTTGTTTCTTTTATTTTTTTAACAGATGCCTTTAACCATTCGTTGCCATTATTAATCTCTTTATAATCTTCAATTTTGTATTTGGATATGATTTCTTTGCTTCTTTTTTATCATGGTAGGCTTCTAGTTTTATTTTCTATATGTATTGCTTCTTTTAATGTACTTTTTCTTGATGCATTCTTTGTCTAAATTTTAGCAATCTTAGATTCATTAGACTTCTTACTGAGCCTAGTTCAAGCATGATTATTTCATTCGCAGCATTTTCATTAGCTTTTAGTAAGGATCTAATAAACTTTCTTTGTAGTATTTCTATATTCTCTATTTTTTCGCACTTTTCTTGATTAGTCATAATTTCTGTCCCATATAATTCAATTACTATGATTATTTTCTTTTGGGTTAGGATTCCTTTCAGTGTGCTTACTATGTTTAAAAAAAAAGCCTAAGGCTCCTTTCATATTTTTTTCTCTATCTCTATTAATTATATGCTTTTTGCTGCTTTTTCTTTTACTTGAGATGTATCTGAGATACTTGTAGGAGTCAGTTTCTTTAAGTTGGTTTTTATTTATTATTATTTATGGTTTGTGATTAATTCAATATACCACTACTTTTGATTTAGAATAGTTCAGGTTGAGTTTATAGTCTGTAAGCCATTTATCACTATTTGCCAGGGTTTCATTCATGATTATTGCACTTTCTTCTCCAGTGTATATTCCTTTAAGGAATTGGATGGTATCTTCTCTAATCCTCTTTTTTTATTGTTTCAAACAAGATATTTCTATCTATTGAATCAAATACTTTGGCCAAGTCAAGAAATATGCAATGTATTCCTTCCTAAATAAATTACCTCATATTTAAATTTCTAACTAAGATTTTTCCAATATTGCAAGCTTGCCTTTAATGCTATTGATGAGCATATTGCTTACATTTTCAGTAGCCTTTATCCCTTGAATATTAGAAGGATTTGCTACTTCTAGCTTAATTTCTTGCTTTCTAACCTCTTTTTCAAGTTGCTTAATTTTATTCTTCATTTTATTGCTGTGCATTTCATCATTCCATTCTATGTCATTTAAATGTCCTTCAGACGCTTGGTTTTTTTTTTCTTCTCTTTTTTCAGCAAGCCAATCAACCTTAATAGGCTCTTTCTTTTTTGGAGGTTCAGGAACTAAAGGATTTTTTTTCCACTTTCGTTTTTTAACAGCTGTAGGGTTGTTTTGGTAAGCAGCAGATGGATTTTCATTATCGCTGATAATGTCTTTAGCACTTAAACTCTTAGCAGATCTTTTTCTCTTTATTTTAGCTGATGAGACTTTCATTTTTTCATTCATAAGCTTTAATTCTAATTGCTTTGCAGGATCTATTGTTGGCTGATACATCTCTAAAACTAGCTCAGCATATTGTTTTTTTTTCTCAAGTAGACTTTTCTTTTCCAAAGTTTCACGTTCAAATTCATGCTTTCGTTTTTTCTCTTCTTCAAGATAAGCTTGAGTAAATTTAGATCTAAGCTTGCTTGCATCATAATTGTTTTCTTGTGAAATATTCCTTTTTTGCACATCATGCTCTTCTATTATCTGATCATGTCGGCGTGCATGCTCTAAAATAGCAGAGCGGTTAATAGGTTGAAACATTTCTCTTTTTTTAGCAAGTTCCATTTTGTGGCGCTCTAACTCAGGCATAAGAACGCTTGAAAAATATTTTTCTTCTATTTTTTCATGCAATGGCTTGCTGGAAATGACTTTACGATATTCTTGATTGCCTAATTCGATAAGTCCTTGAATTTCCTGCTTTCTTTTAGAGGATTTTTCTTTGAGTTGTTTGAGACGTCTGACTTTTTCTTCTTCAATCCGCATTTGAGCTTCTTGTTGTGCTCTTTCATTCTCCCGTGCTTCTTCTCGCAGCTTTCGCTTATCTTCTTCCTCTCTTTCTCGCTGCCTGTACTCTCTTTCTTTTTGATCCTTTTTCAGTTTTTTTACAAATTCTTTAGTTTCTTCTTCTCTTTGCTTAAATTCTTGATAGGCTTCTTCACGATATTGGCTTATTGGCATTGCTTTTGAACTTGGTGAATTATCTAGAGCTGCCTTTTTCTTTTTGGTTTGGATTTTTTTTAGCCGAGCTTGATCAAGATATCGCTCTTTAACTACTGAAAGGGTTTTATGCAAGAGCTTATTGAAGATTCCACTAATAAGAGTTTTTATTTCTTTCGGTGCTGTAAGCTTTGTTAGTATATCCTTAAGGTGTGATTCTGCCATTTATTATAAATCTTTAGTTAACTAAATGCCCTAATTAATAATGAACTATATTGCTAAACTGTAATAAATTGGGTTTTATTGGATTCTTAATCCTTAAAAGATCATAAAGTATATCACAGATATATAAAATCCAGTAATTGAATCATTTTCACTATCTTATTTTTCAACATAACCAGTTAAATTTAATAAAATACTATCCTAATTAATTTTAGTTCCTATTCATATTGATTATTCTGCAAATAAAATACACAAATGCAATCTAATCAAGTAATTCTATTTCTAGCTGGATAAAGTGCTTAGACTGTTCTAAGTACCTTCTATTAGTGCATACACCAGTTGCATGAATCACACGATTTTCACTATGGTTCACAGTTCATGTTCACAATACTTCTGAAGATCATTATATCCTTTCTAGCAATCCATAAATATTAATGATCCTGGAAGTGCATGAGACCTAACTACTACTGTACGTGCTTTCTTAGATTTTTCAGGGATTATAATAAGAAATAATCATTTTTCTGGATTATCTTCAGCACTTCCAATCACCTAAACACTATCTACTCTGTGGCTACGATGGTACTTGCGTTTACTTAGCTTGCATCTATCAATTTGGACAAAGATAATACTTACCACACTCCTTAATTTTAGCCTCAATTCTTTCACTAAATCCATGATAAATAGCAATAATTGTGTTTGGGCTGAAACCTGTTAGTTTAATTACTGAACTAATTAGTTTTATTCAGACAAATGCACCTAGCAGTGAAATACTGTTATACTTTAAAATTTTTGATTCAAATATTGTCTTTATTACTATGGTAACACTTTTAATGCAAGATTTATCTCATCTAAAATTCTTCAAATCTTTATTCAATTTATTACTTTTTCCATTGAGAACACTTTTTGTCTTCGGAAATACTCCTTTTAAAAAGAGGTACTTAATTTAAGTTTTTATGTCAAAGAAAGCTTTATTAAAATCTACGAGACTCGGAAAAGAAACATTAGAACCTATACAGATTTCCATATTTCTAGTCAATAAATTGGTTTTATATCACAAGCTAACTTTAATTTTCGATTTTCTATACTTTTTTCTATAATATATTTATCCTTATGGAACAAGGATTATCTTAAATTATAATTAAAAGTTGTTCTGGAAACTATTTTTTCAGTCTAAAACTAAATTTATGCTAATTTAAATTCAGAAGCTAACTTTTAGTAAGTTTAATTGCTTTTGAAAACCATGAAGTCTTTTTTATAAATAAAAATCCCAAATGCCCATTATTCAATTTTAAGGATTAAACAGATTCTACTTGTTTAATGATAAGCGCCTTAAGTAAATTTTAGCATTATTTAATCTCTTTACGAATAAAATTTCTGAAAGCTTAAATATCTTAATAAAAATTTACTGAATATTTAAAACTCCCAATATTTAATGAATTTAAAATCAACAAATGCAAAGATTCAAAAAATAATAACTACTTATAGAATTCAAATTCTGTATCACTTTTCTTCACTACATTTTTATAAGCTCTTTCAAAGTCTTTTGGCAATATGACATACCTATTTCTTCTAACAGCAAGCAGGCCAGCTTCCTGACAAATTGCTGAAATATCAGCTGCACTGATTTTTTCAGGTCTATTGATATAGTCTTCCAAGTCGACTTCCTCAGATAAGTTCATTTTATTTGTGACCGTCTGGAAAATCAGTCTTTTCTGTCTCCTATCAGGCATAGGGAATTCAATTTTTCTATCCAATCTTCCAGGTCTCATCAAAGCAGCGTCCAAAGTATCAGCTCTGTTTGTAGCCATAATTACCTTAACATTGACACTCTGATCAAACCCGTCCATTTGATTAAGAAGTTCCAATAAAATTCTTTGTACTTCACGATCAGCTCCAGTTTGTGCATCAAATCTTTTAGTAGCAATAGCGTCGATTTCATCAATAAATACAATAGCTGGGGCATTTTCTCTGGCCAATCTAAAAACATCGCGGACCATTCTAGGGCCCTCTCCCAAATACTTCTGAACAAACTCAGAGCCAACGACTCTAATAAAAGCTGCAGTTGTATTGTTGGCCACAGCCTTAGCAAGCATTGTCTTTCCAGTCCCTGGAGGTCCATAAAGCAAGACACCTCTAGGTGGGTCAATACCAATTTGTGCATAAAGCTCGTGGTTAGTTAGTGGTAGTTCAACAGCCTCACGGATTTCTTGCTTCTGAATGTCAAGTCCACCAACATCTTGATAAGTCACTTCAGGCTTTTCACCAATCTGCATTAATTGAATAGAGGCGTCTGTTTCGTTTGGAAGAATATCTACAACACTATGTGAATGACGGTGCAAGGCTATAGAAGAAGAAGGTTTTAGGAGCTCTCGGTTTAGAGTAGAAAGAACCCGCACATAGTAATTCGAGCCAGCTGTGCTTGAAACTATTGCGTAGTTCTCATCTACTAGCTCTAGGAATTGGCCTATTACTAGGGGAACAGATTGAATGCGTTTGATCTCTTCTCTTGCTCGAATGAACTCACGCTTCAGATTTTTGAGCTCGTCTTTGATATACTCACTTTGGATATCGTAGAATTCGTTTTCGCGCTCAAGTTGTTTCATACGCTTATAGAGATCTTCACTGTCATCATCGATTTCCATTGAATGCTGAACTTCTACTTCGACCATTTATAAGCACTTTAGTTAGGGAGATTATAGGAAAATAGGATGGTGCATGAAAACTATAATATCAAATTTTTATTGAGATAAATATATGATTCTTTTTAGATTTAACTGAGAAGTAGTTAACAGAAATAATATTTTTGGTATAAAGAAAATGGGAAAAAATCTAAAGAAATGCAGCTGCGTATTGAATTTTTATATAATATTAAGATTGCACATTTAATTGTCAATAATTAAAGATTATTTAATATTAGTTTATCAAACTAAAAATTAAGACAATCAAATGATTCAAGATATTTAACTTTATATATCAAAATTTTATAAGATAAAATATTTTTGTGTTAATTTATTAGTAAAGCCTTAGTCATTAATGGTATTGCATTCTACCTACTCCATTTCCAAATTTGTATTCTCGTAATCTAAAGATTAATTCCTTTCGAACTTGTTTAAGTAATCAGAATATTTGTATTTATAAGATATGCAAATCTGCTGCAAAAATTTTCATCTTATAGTTTAATGATTACCTTATCTCTATATATCCTCATTTTGCTTAAGCTTCTTTTCCTTAGGTGGTCTAGGAAGTCTACAGTTTAAAGCTCTTTCTATCTTAACAATAACTTGCGGGTTCGGCACTGCTCTTCCATTTTCGTAATCATTAACTACACTTTGTTTCTCATTGATTCTTTTGGCTAGATCAGCTTGACTTAAATTAGCAGCCACTCTAGCTTTCTGCATGGCCATACGGAATTCATGAGGAAGCTCAGCTACAGGAATGACATCAGTCTCATCAGCCAGTTTCCTCATGTTAACCGCAGGTCCTCTATTTGCATTTGTTGCTCCATGCTTTCTTACAGTTTCTACTTCTACACCTTTACGGTGAGCATCTTGAACAGCTTTTTCACCTTTCTTGGCTTTGCCCACAGGACCTGTGAATTGAACCTTATTCCAATCTTGGTGAGGTAACATATTATTATAGCCATTATTGGGTAATATCGGTACTGTAAAAAATTTTAATTTTTTTAGATGCAAAATTTCTGCCTTAAGAACTATCGATTTTTCATGGCTTTGTATATTAATGATGCTGTACATATTTTAATAAACGACATGCTTAAGAACTATCGATTTTTCATGGCTTTGTATATTAATGAAGAATAAAAGGATTATTAGTTAATCAATGATTCAATCATAAGAACTTTTACTTTGAGTCAAAGACGCAAGCTAAAAGTTTTCATTATTACTAAGTTTGCAACAAGCTTTTTTAATACATATCAATAAATACATTCTTTTATTATCAATATTTTTTTTATTATATAATAATTTTTTCCTATGATGAAATAAAATATAAGAAAACAATGAATTAATAGTTTGACTGATAAAACAAAATTATAAGCTGAAATATTAAAAAATGAAATATAGCATACAGATTCTAAGAAATTATTCATATCCTATTTCAATTGTTAATCTTCAAAGACTAATAATTTTAAAATAAGGAAGTACATATTTAGGAGTTAATTATAGATTGTGTCTTCTAGGATTATATATATAAATAATGCTAATTTATATTCAATTTTGATTATAAATTACATATTTCTTTAATAAAGCTTTGCTTTTCCAGCTAAAATTTTATTACTAGAAGACACAAAGCAATCTTTATAATTATCAAGTCTACTTGCTATATTTGCTATTAAAGGTAAAACTTATTCCAGCATAGTTTTCTTATTTTCTTCGCTACAAATAACTTATTGCTACTTTTTACCTTTTTATTACTGAGGTCTTTAGCATTTTGAGATACTTTCTTTAAATTTTTTAAAGATTAGTACAATTTCAGCAATATGAACTTATTAAAATAATTATTTCGTACTCTTTAATTTCCTTTGTTTTTGCCTATCTAATCTTTATTATTTATCCTCACTCCATTATGAGTTTATTTTCAAAAATCCCCTTTTATAGTTAATTAAATTTAGCCATTAATTTACAATTGAATATATAAAATGTCTCTGGATCTTGTTTTCGACACTATATTCCAATGCTCGTCTCTAAGCAATAACAGTAAAGGGAATTTTAAAAATAACCTAAGAGTTCTTCCTGCTATAACCAGAAGTAGTCATAAAAGGACTTTAGTACTTGACTTAGACGAAACTTTAGTACATTCAAGCGAAAAGCTAGTATCTAATCCAGATGCAACAGTTGTTTTATCAAGTGAAAATAACCCTCGAACCTTGTATGTTAAGTTCAGACCTGGACTGATGGAATTCCTCAACAAAGTTTTGAAATTTTTTGAATTAGTTATCTATACAGCATCATCCAAAGAATACGCAGAGCAAGTAATTAACGCATTTGATCCACAAAGAAAAATTCTTAAATATAGACTTTATAGAGAAGACTGTATTCAAATTGAAGGGCACTTTGTTAAGGATTTATCGCGACTAGGGAGGGATTTAAGTAAAATCATCATTGTCGATAATTCAGTAACTGCATTTGCATACCATTTAGATAATGGAATTCCTATAGTAAGTTGGTTTGATGATCCAAATGATTGTGAACTACATAAAGTTGGAACTTTGCTAGAAAAGTTAATTAACACTCATGATGTGAGACCTGTTTTGAACTCAATTTTCAATTTACCAAAAATTATTAGAGATTTCAAGGAGAGTGTTATGGCCAATTAGCGTAAATTAATTGTTAATTAAATTATTTTCAGTTTATATAACAATTATTTTTGAATTCTTGAAAGCCATTTTCTAAAAATAATCTATAGAGGAAGGAGTGAACTTAGTTGCTGATAAATCTTCAAGCAACAGCAAAACTATTAAATGAAAAATAATCTATAGAGGAAGGAGTGAACTTAGCTGCTGATAAATCTTCAAGCAACAGCAAAACTATTAAATGATAGAAATCCTTAGTTATCTTGTAATATCAGAAGAAGAAACTTGCTTCAACTGATTAATTCGACAGATACATCTTTTAGTGAAGAAAACTTCTCAGTGGTGCAACGTTAGAGTATATCCAAAAACAAGAAGACCAGAAGAATTACTGAGAAAGCTTTGAGAAAACATTAAGAATCGCTGATAAATTGAAAATTAAGAGTTCACTCACCGTTAACATAAATATCCCCTGCTAAGTTATATTTGTGATAACGCCTATATTGACTTTAATTAAATTAGCTATTTAAATTAAGATAATATTATTATTTATGTTTTTATTACTGTATGAAACAGTAAAGACCTCCTCAGCTAAGTAAAGAGTCACATAACCAGCGACAACGAGTGGTTTAACATACCGAATCTACCCAAAGGAAAAGATTGTAGGACAAACGAACCTCAATCTGACAAGGTTTAAACCATGCCACCTTAACACTCACCTACTTTAAACTTTACTGTATCTAACAAAATCATCTTAAAACAATCATTAAAGAGAAAATTTTATATGCCTTTACTTATTTAAAAGGTTACTATGAATATATTCTACTGAGGTTTATATTGCCCATGCAAAACCCTTCCAATGGCTAGTATTTTACCTTTATCTTTCTATTAATTATTGCTATTTTAATAATTAAAGTGTGGTATTATTAACTGATGAGAAAACAGATTTGAAGTATTTTATGATTTAAATCATTGAAATCACTAGAAAATCTACTTAAAGCTTAGATTTAAACCGAGTAACAGTTTCGATTGCATCAGCTACATACTCTACATTGCGTTGGTTTAACCCAGCAACAGAGATTCTTCCATCCATAGTCAAATAAATATGATGCTTATCCATAAGCTCTTGGCAATGTTCAGGGTGAAGACCAGTATAAGCAAACATGCCAATTTGCTTAGTAATATGACTCCAATCATGCAGTGATCCTTTTTCTTTCAGTAATGTAGTCAAAGCATTTCTCATGCTAATAATTCTATCAGCCATAGTTTTTACATCAACAAGCCACTGCTTCTTCAATTCTTCATTCCCAAGAACTTCACTAACAATTCTGCTTCCATAGATAGGTGGGTTTGAGTACATTGGCCTGGCCAATATTTTAAGTTGTGACAGAACTCTGTCTGACTCTTGCTTTGAGTCACAAACCACTGAAAGATTACCAATTCTTTCTCCATACAAGCCAAAGTTCTTGGCAAAGCTCTGCATGACAATAATTGGATTTTCTTCGTTTGCAAACAGTCTAACAGCGTAAGCATCCTTATCAACGTCTCCAGAGGCAAATCCTTGATAAGCCATATCAAAAACAGCGAGGTGCTGCTTTCTAGCCATGACATCTTGGATTTGTTTCCATTGGTCTTCAGAGGGGTCAACTCCAGTTGGATTATGAGCACAAGCATGGAGCAGGAAAACAGAGTTTTTTGGTGCAGAATCAATTTCGTTAAGGAAAGCCTCAATGTTAAGACCTTTGGTCACTGGGTCATAGTATGGGTACTCTTGGAATTCAAGTCCTGCATGCTGGATGATAGTTTTATGGTTGCCCCAAGTTGGATTTGGGATGTAAACTCGACGTGAATGAGGGTAGAAACGCTGAATAAAAGCCATGCCTAAACGAAGAGCTCCAGTGCCTGAGATTGACTGGATGCTAGCCACACGGTGGTCTTTTAGAGGAGAAGCATTGCTATAAGCTAGAGACGTTGCTAGCTGAGTAAATTTCGCAAGACCATCTATTGGTAGATATTCATGATCTGAGCTTTTGATAATGAGAGATTTGGCTTTCTGCACACTTGGAAGGATCACTGGCTTGCCACTGTCATCACGGTAAGCTCCTACACCTAAATTCACTTTGCGAGGGTTTTTGTCGCGTTTAAATGCTTCACTTATGCCAAGAATTGCGTCAGGAGGGCCTTTAGGAACTGATTTCCAAAGCGAGTTATGGCGAATGATCCTATGGAGGAACATATTTATTTGGCAATTTAGTTTTGATTTAGCATAAGCTAATATAAGTTAATAAATTTAATGAAAATATATAAACCTGCTGATTATGAGTTTCAAAACTTGTAGATTTTTGAGTGTAGAATAATAATAAATGATCATATTCAGAGTATATATTAGATATTGATAAAACTTTATACAGTTCTGAAAATTGAGTAAATAATTAGTTCAGTTAAGATTAAAATGATATGTCTAATATATTATGGTATATAATAAATATATACCGATCAGATAATTATTTCCGAAATTATTAAATTGTTTGAACAAAAAATCATTTTAACCAAAATTTTATATATTTATAATTTCTTGTTTTAAACCTTATATTAAAACTATTAAAGAGAGTTTGAAATAATTAATATAACTATGTATTCTAATTACTCAGCCATAACTTCGATTACAGCGACATTACTAGATTCTTTCTCTATTGCCAAAGCATGGCCATCAATTTTAATTTTATGTCTTTTGCTTGGTGGCTTGCTTTGCTTTTTAGGAACAAAACTTTTCTTCTGGCTAACTGGCTTTTGCACTGTAGGGAACATATAGTTCTTTATTGGGACTACAGCAGTTTCCTCTTTCTTTGGCGAATCAGATATAATAATTCTTTTGCCTGGTCGCATTTCGCACTCAGTTAATACTGACTGAAGTGTTTTTGAGGCTCTTGGGGCTCTAACAAGTTCGCTGGTCTTCGCAACACTAATTTTTTTTTCAAATCTTTCTTGCTTATCATTTTTTTCAAGGGGCTTTTTCCCTCCTTCATGGAGAAACTTAACTAAATCATCCCTATTTTTTGCAGCTCTTTTAATAACTGGATCAAATCTAAAAGGGGCTTGTGTGGCAATAAAAGCTGCTACATCAAGTCGGAGCTGTTTTAGCTCAGGATCTGTCTGCAAAACTCTTGAAAATGGATTTTTATAAATGCTATCAAGCAAAGCTATTGCAATAGCCCGTCCTACATCTTCATAGATGCCCACTGTATATTCAACAATTTGTTTGCTGTACATAGGATGAGAATTATCGCACTCTTCAGGCTCAGGAAGTCCAGAAGGCAGTATATTATTAAGTACTTTGCCAGTATTGAAATTACATTCTAAAGTGTAGCATCTTGGAAGTCCTGAGAATTTAAACAGTGCTACTCTGCCACTACCTTCTTTGGATAGACCCCTTTTATCTTTAGCTCTCATATTCTTCTCAGTGAAATTGGACCCTTCGAAATCAAAATTAATACAATTTAGAGCTATCAGTTTGGGAAACAAGTAGCATTCAACTTCTTTATTAAACTCCATGTAATTCCCATAAACGAAGCACCCCTTCTTAGTTGCATGACCGTGGAGGTCTATATAACAGTGAATTTGATCCTTAAAAGCTAAAAAAAATTCTTTTACTGCATAAACTGTTGGATGCTCAACCAAAGAAGGATTTGTATAAAAACGGTTAAGATTAATTCCTTTTGTATCTGTGCGGTAATGCCCACGGATAACAGCATCTGGGTTAAGCATTGGGACAATTTTGAAGACAAAATGATCTCTTAGGCACACTGCTCTGGGATCGTCGCTAACAATGAATTTTAAAAATCCATTAATCATGAAAGATCCTTGAGTTTCTCCAGGATGCACTCTTGCTGTTAATAGCACGTACTTTTTCCCGTTAAAGCTCTTGGATCGTTCTCCTCCATTGGGAAATAAATTTACTATAGGCTTTTCGCGTTCTTCTAGCATGCCTAATGTGCCGGAAATGGTGATAATCTCGCATTCCCTTTTTTCTAATGTGTATATGAGGTTTTCTTCGTGATAATAAATGCTTTTATTTATGCAAGTTGCTTTTATATCACTTAATAAGGTTTTGTGCTCTGCGTGACTCCAAGGATACGTAAAAGCTATGTACATTTCTTTAGTAATGAAGAGGCTGAATGAAAGTTCCATTGAATTTGGATCGTCATCGTTTAAGTTAAACGTAACTGGGCCAGGGATTCTTTCCCAACGATCGTTAATTTTATATACTGGTTTCATGCCTTCCCTGAAAATTTTGAATTGAAGGTTCATGTTTTTGATAAGGAAATACAAGGTTTGGGGCGTTTTTACTGTAACTTTGAAATAAAACCAGGATCTGCATGAGTTTTCTGCTTGAGTGCCTATACAGTCTGGACCTATCCAGAGATGGTAACTTTTGGCACCAGAACGCTCTGCACGAGCAAGGTTGCCTGAGTCGAAGTCACTATCAATTTCTACTCCATCGTCTGAAAAATAATGCCGAGAATGCTGAGGAGCTGGGCCATTTGTTGCATCACGATCCATTTACTTAAGATTATTTTTGATTTCCTATCTTTACTAATAATATAACACTAAGATTAATTGCAATTTAAAAACAATCACCTAACTTCCTCAACGAACTGACATCCCTAAGCAATCTATTAACAAAAGTAAATTATATTTTGCTACCTTAGGGACTATACTAATTTAAGAAGTTTTAATTTTGAGAGTCATTAAGGGACTATTCTACTTAAACCCCTCTTGTTCACAACCAGTTAACTAAAATAAAATCCTATGGTTGCCCTTTACTTTGATGGCTTTATTCAAAGTAATTTTTATAAAAAATTGTTTGCATGCATTTCAAATTAATAGAGCTTTCATTTTTCCTTGAAAAATAAACTTTTTCGCCATATCGACGACCTCAGAAATTTACGATAGAATATAGTTTCATTTTTTCTCTCAATTAAATTCCCTTTAATAGATAAATCGCTTGAACTGCTTATGTTTAAGAGTGAATCTACAATCATGAAAGAAGTGAGATTTGTTAATTTGCTAGCAAGTTCAATTCTGTAGTTTAAGATTGGAATTTAGTTCTTTGATAAATTCTGTATAATAGAAATGGATTATAAATAGGACTTCAATCTTAAAAATTAAGCAATTTTTCCACCGTTAATCATCCTTGCTGGTATTTCCTCCAAAACTAAAACTCAATATTTAGCTTGCCAAAATTTTTCCCATTTATTAGCCTAAAGAATTTTTTTCTTGTCTGTTGAATGAGTTAAGATTAATAAAAATAATAAAATTGAATAGTGTGTTGATGTTATGCTTGCATACAGAACAAATTATATTTTATTTACAAGCATTTCCTGTAAGTATAATTAAACTTCTAGAAGGAAAGTTTAAAGGTAAAAATGTGTTATTGTTATTTTATAGCCATAATTCCCTATGCAAATCGGCAACAGGATATCGTCTCAAGCATAAATTTTTTGCAGGTGCAGGGAAAAAGAATTTATGCAGCACATTAGTAGGAAGATTCAAAAAAAAATATCATGTCTTTTTTGGATAATTTTTACAAAAATATAAAAATTCAATAATGATACACTAAAGCAATGTTATTGAATTCAAAATAATCTTAAACATAATTAAATCAAAAATAAGACATTTAATTAGACATAACTTGGAATGCTAAGATTATATAAATANTATATCATGTCTTTTTTGGATAATTTTTACAAAAATATAAAAATTCAATAATGATACACTAAAGCAATGTTATTGAATTCAAAATAATCTTAAATATAATTAAATCAAAAATAAGACATTTAATTAGACATAACTTGGAATGCTAAGATTATATAAATAAATGGATCTGCTAAGAGTTAAATTTGAAGTTACAGGAATTGTTCAAGGTGTTTATTTTAGAGCACATACAAGAAATTATGCTAATGGGCTTGGAATTAAAGGCTGGGTTCAGAATACTCCAAGATCGACAGTAATAGGTGAAGGCGAAGGCCCATCAGAAAATATAAACCAATTTAAGTACTGGCTTAGGCACACTGGCTCCCCATCCTCTACAATTACTGATGCAAATTTCAAAGAAGAGCATATACAGAATTATAGTTTCCAATCTTTCGTCATCAAGTAGAAACTAAATAATTACTTCATTTTTAGATTATATTTATAATGCACTTGAAGGATGGAGAAGAAATGCCAATTAAGCACAGGCTATACATGCCACCAATAGAGAAATTTAGAAAATACGGCAAATTTCCTTGGGCTTTGTCTATCTCTATTCTTCTTGCGCTACTAACTTCTCTTCAAATTATTCAGGTTGTATCATCTAGTACACAATATAGCTATAGTCAAATAATACTATGGAACAAAGTATTTTTGAATCGAGATGTGGAGGGAGAAGACACTTCTTTGACTAATTCTTATCACATATTCAATCTAACTAGACTTCAAAGTTATATTCAGGAAACAGTGGATGTAATATTTACATAGAGATACGAGTCTTTAGATAATTACACTTTAGACCGGTATTATCATAGAAACAAACATAATGGTAAGCCAGTAGTTCGAATGTATGTTAACTACTTGAATCCTAGTAAAGCTGATGTATATTTTACTTAGGATCGAGGATTGCAAACAAGATATTATCTTACAAGTAGCAATCTCGGACCGTTTGGGCATTACAATCCAAAGAAATTCATAGATATTGTAGAGTCATTTATGCTTGAATTAAGCCTGAGACATAAACTTGATAATGATGTCCCCACATCCTCAAACTGCTATGACTGGGACATATTTCAATCATATGCTTATTCAATGCATGGAGCAATAACAGTTTCTTTGGACTTTGAACGAGGGATTTGCGATAAAGGCTATTGTAATTACTAAGCAGTTGATGTTTTGTCTAAATATTACTGGTTGAATTTGCTAGTCTTTTTATTAGCCTCCCTACAGTTAAGCCTAGTAACTCTTAAGATAATACGACGTGCATATCTTGTAACTAGAATTCAAACTCGAACTACAGTCACAGCCTCAGCTGTTTGGGATAAACTAGACTTTGAAGAAAAAATTCGCTTTATCGATCTTTGGGTGATATTTACATCTATAGGCAATGTCAGTCAAATACTTGGAGCAATAAATATTCTTGCTGTTGGTGATGTTACTCTTGCTGTAAATGAAGTTGTTTTAGGGATTGGATGCTTCTGTTCATGGATTGGTGTTATTCAATATCTCAAGCCTAGTCATCATTCTTATATTGTAATTGATACTTTGTCCAGAGCTTTTTATAGACTTGGACCATATATATGTGGTGTTTTACCTGTCTTTATTGGGTTTTGTTTTCTGGCCATGTGCTTGTTCTGGAAGACAGGGAACTATACTTCAGTGACAAATTCTATGATTGTTAATTTTTCAATGCTAAATGGTGATACTCTCTTTCCTTTTATGAGTCAAAATATATCAGTAAATGGGCTTTTTGGGCAGTTGTATTGCTATGCTTATTTGCTATTCTTCATATCGTAATTCCTATTTAGAGTTGTTCAGAATATATTTATTGCTATTATCACTGACGGATTCCAGTCGCTTAAAGAAAAACCGATTGACAAAACTGGATCAGAGTTTGAAGGGTCAGAGTTTTATACTAATCAATCTAATATCAGCTTACAAAATATCACTGCAGGCAAAAACTCTGAAAAAAATATCGCAAGTAATTAAAATTTAGGACAAAAATCTGTGTTAGCTTTCAAAAAAATTATAGAAAAATCACACAAATCCAAAGACAAAACTCCTAAATTCTTAGAGAAATTAGAATCTTTATATGAAGGTATAGAAAAACTCTTAACAAAGCTCTATTTACTTAGAGAGCCAGCAGAAAGAGGTGTAGATGTAAACAAAGTTAAATCAGTAGTTGACAATTATATTGAAAATGAACTTCCCGAAATTATAGATCACTACGTAACTCTTTAATCTTATTATAAATGGAAGAACTCATCGGATTCATCCCACCTATTACCAAAGTTATAGCTGGAGGGGCTTTGCTTATATCAACTCTATGCTCCCTTAACTTCATAGAAGCTCATGATTTGTTCTTTGACATGTCGCTAATTCTAGAAAAGCATGAGTACTGGAGAGTTTTTACTACCTTTTTGTATTTTGGCAGCTTTGGAATTGGAACATTTATTCACTTATTTGCGCTGTTTCAAAATTCTAAAATGCTAGAAGTGATGATGTTCCAAGGCCAACTTGCTGAGTTCCTTTACTTCATTATTTTATCATGCTCGATCATGTTGCTTATAGCTCCAACTTTCAACTTGTATTTTCTTTCAGAATCTTTATTTATGTGTATCACTTACTTACTATCTAAGAAGAATCGAGAAGCTAGAGTTGCTTTAATTGGTTTACCAATCAATATCCCATATACGTTCCTTCCTTATATTTTTTTGATGTTTGGGACTGAAAAGACAAAAATTATTGGTATGATAATTGCCCATGTGTACTACTATTTAGAAGATGTCCTCCCAATGCTCCCAACAACCAAAAATTTTAGATTGCTCCGACCACCTTCTGTTATAAGATACTTGGCAGAACGTGTAGAACAGTAGAATGTTTAAATAGCTCAAGTAAATAAACTTAATTTAGAAGCTACACAGATAAGAATTTATTGTTTTTATAATCTTTGCTTTTTGTATACGTGAAGCTCATAGGATAAAAGATGGGTAAAGATATATAATTTTTACTATGATTTCTATGAAATCTTTACTGTCGATTATAATGATATTTTATGCTTGCCAGAAATTCAGATAATGAAATATTAGATATTAATTTATAATTGTAAGCATATTTAATCCCAGTTTATTTGAAAACCACGGTAGAATATCATCACTTCGGTAACCAAAATTCGAAAAGATTGATAGAAATGAATACAAATAGAATTAATTTTTTAAACTATTTTGATTTTTTAAAGCAACCTTAATAGAACTTACTTTTTTTAAGCCACTAGGCTTTCAGTAATTTTCTTAATTTACTAAATTTATAGCAAATTATTATATGTAAAAAATTTAGCATCAATTGCCAGAATAAATTTTGATCTTACAATTAATTAAAGCGCATAATTATAATTTTTAATAGGCTCTTTATATATTTTGCTTTCAGAGTTTCTTGATTCTGAAATTTAATTTTTAACTCTAATTTAATCTTCTTGAACTAATTTATTCTTAGACCTTTGGGTATATTACATAAAAATAAAGTTTTTATAATTTTATGATTTCTTTCTCTGATTCTAAGAGTCATTATATTCTATGTTCATCCAGTAATCTTTATTCTTCATTATTATACACAGCATAGAGATATCACATCTGAGCTTGGTTTTAACAGCTTTTTTATCTTTTCTTTGTTCCATAAATTGTCTAATCATTTCATTTTTCTGTGAAATACTTAATTGAATCTATTTGGTTTGCTGTTTTAAAAATGATTAAAAAACATTAAGCAAACTTGACATTGAAGACTTCATCGAAATGCAATATTCTAAGACTGAATTATATTGATTAAGCATTTCTATTTGATATGAGTTACTTGGATAAAGATTAAA
The DNA here is from genome assembly GCA_001970955.1 of Stentor coeruleus. Classification (NCBI taxonomy): domain Eukaryota; phylum Ciliophora; class Heterotrichea; order Heterotrichida; family Stentoridae; genus Stentor; species Stentor coeruleus. Next base: position 51,673 of record MPUH01000268.1, on the reverse strand, counting down.
TAATTTAATGCTTTTTAATTTAAACCTATTTCTTGAATCTTATGCTTAAGCACTAAAATTATGACCTTCCAAAAATGAATAATTGCAAAATATTTTACTTTAAATAAGACAACAACAATTTCTCTTAAGAGAAATTTGAAGAAAGGCGATTAGAATTATTAGGACTATTTTTTTAAGTTCTGAAAATTCTGGGTAAGGTGATTTGAAAATTCTTCTTCTTCATTCAAATGAGCTTTGAATGTTAGTAGTTTCTCGTAAAGTTTTTGATATACTTGGAGTTTTTGCTTGATAAGAACTTCCATTTGCTGAACATAAGAATCAACATCGTAATCTCCATCACCTTGAGCAAGGGCAATTAACTCTCCTTCTTTAGTCAATATTTGAGCATCTTCTTTAATAGCATTGACATGATTTTCTAGCAATTCTTCTTCCTCAGCCAAAATAGTTTCAACTTTTTCATGAAAATCTAAAATTTCTCTGCCGAAATTATCTTCCTCCTCTGAGTTTTTATCATGAATGTATTCCATATCTTTGAAGCTTTTCCCAAGTTTATCCTGTCTTTCCTGCCTATCCTGTTTTTCTTGTTTATCTTGTCTCTCTTGTTTTTCTTGTCTTTCCAGATCTCTCTTGATATCCTTTTTTGCTGGAGGATTTTTTTTAGCTGATGGTAATGGCTGCTGGACCACCTTTTTCACAGGAGCCACATCAGGTTTTGGGATAAATTGATTGACCTGATTTCCTCCACTACTTTGCTCTTTGAGTCTGTCTGCATATCTTAATGAATTCAATGAATGATCGCTACTTGAATGCCCTGGGCTTATACAAGCGATCATGATGACTTTTTTATCGTCTGAGCCCCCTTCAAAAGAGTCTCTTAAGACCAAAGTCATTTTAGACCCTCTATATGGAACATGAGCGTCTGGACCCTTTCTTAAAGCTCTGATGCATTCTTTTAGGGCTAATAAGCTTTTATTGATTTCTGCTCCTTCGATTCTCCTTTGTCGGTTATTGCTTATGCAGTCTTGAGCTCTTTCGCTTCCCTATGTAAAAAATACTGCAAGATCGACAAGGCGAAGTTTTCCAACAATTATGTTTTTTTGTTTAAGAGATATTTGGCAAACTGCGTGAGACCTTGAGGAGTCTTCGTTAGAAGTTGTTGCATGGGTTGTTCGCACAGAATTTCCATATTCTATCATTTGGATTAACTCGGTTTGGTTAGCAGCTGTGTGCTCAACTAGGCCTTGGATTTGGATATTACCATTTCCATCTTCAAGAATCTGTAGCTTGCTTCTGTCATTTAGAAGATCAAAACACTTGCCTCCATAAATCTCAAAAAAACTGACAAAAAATGTGGCTTTAGAAGCAGAAAAAAGTTCATTAACAACCATGCTCTGAAGGCCTTTCATAGTAAAAGTCTTCCCTGAGCCAGTTTGTCCATATGCAAAGCAAGTGACAGTTCCTCCACCAAGAATAAAAGGACAAAGCGGTTTGAGCGAATACTCATACACTGTTGCATTATCTTCTTTTTCACTAAACGTGTTATCAAACACAAATGTATGGTTTTCCAAGTACTTGGTAATGCCATCGACTTTAACTTTTGTTTCATGGACTAGTACTCGAGGATTTGAACAACTGATTGAATCAATTTCCCCTTGAGCTTCTTCTTTAGTGAAAATCGGTCTTTTCCTAACACATACACAGATTTTCAAATTGGATGAAGGAATATGTTGATCCTGTAAAGGAACTTGGGACCTAAACTGATTAATCATTGCTTCAAACACTACATCTCCACCTTTGCCCATAGCTTCATTTTCTGCTTTGCGCTCTTCTTTGTATAATTTTTCTTCTTCCATCTTCTTCCGTCTTTCTTCCCGCTTTTTGGAAATTGCTTCGATACTATTCACTACACTTCCTTTCTTTGCAGAGTTGCTATCTGAAGGATTAAGACCATTGGCTTTTTTAAGTCTATCAATACGCTCACGGTTCGTCCCATATGTTGGAAGACCTTTGTTTTTTAGTTCCTGCAAGATATCTTCTGGGCTCATAGCTTCAATCACCTGCTCTTTTCTAAGACATTGAAAGTCTTTTTGGTTCTTGAATTTCTCTTTTATTTTGTCAGCTTGTGTGGCCGGGACTTTTTTATCCATTTAATTATTGGATATGAAGACCGTGAATATTTATTCGTATATGAAGATAGCTAGATTTGTTTGTAAAAACTTTTTGGAGTAATAAAAAACAAATAATTGAGAGACTTAAGAGATAATATTTTAAATAGATAGCCAAGAAATGGCGAAAATTTCATTACGATAGACATGAAAACTAAATCCTTTTTTTCATACCTTTCCTGTATCTCTTGTAAATATAAACATAGCCATGGAAAACTACGCGTCATTTATCTAATGGCGTATAATGTTTAAGTGCTTGAGAAGGTTTGCTACGAAAATATACGACTCTTCAGAGGCTGCAGTTGAAGACGTATCAAGTGGGTCGACAATACTGATTTCAGGGTTTGGTCTCTGTGGAGTTCCTGAAAATCTCCTCAGAGCCATCCATAAAAAGCGTTTGAATGACTTAAAAGTTTTCACAAACACTTCTGGAACCAATCAATTTGGTCCTGGGATGCTGATAAAAGATCACCAAGTAAGCGCAATCCACACCTCATACCTCGGAGGCAATGATGAGCTAGAGCGCCAATATCTGAATGGCGAGATCGAATTGGACTTAATTCCTCAAGGATCATTAGCTGAAAGATTTAGGGCCGGGGCTGTTGGTATCTCAGCATTTTACACACATACAGGAGCAGGAAGTTTGGTCGAAGAAGGAGGGTTTCCAATGAAATTTGCCCGAGGAGGTAAAGCTGTAGAAAAATATTCAGTCCCCAGAGAAACTAAAATCTATGGTGGTGAGAAGTTCTTGTTGGAAAAAGCTATTACAGGAGACTATGGCATTATCAAAGCCTGGAAAGCTGATACTATGGGCAACTTGGTTTTCAGGAAGACTGCTAGGAATTTTAATCCTGATATTGCTGGTGCAGCTAAAGTTACTATAGCTGAAGTTGAAGAAATTGTTCCTGCTGGAGAATTGAATCCTGATGATATTCATACACCTGGCATTCTTGTGCAAAGATTAGTTAAAGGTGAATACTTTGATAAGCCTATAGAAAGACTAGCTTTGAATCGTGGAGCTGGAATTCAGTTGCCAGGAACACCAGAACAGATTCGCAAAAGGGAAGTCATAGCGAAAAGAGCTGCAAAAGAAGTTAAGGACGGGATGTTTGTGAATCTTGGAATTGGAATGCCTACTCTTGTCCCGAATTACGTGCCCAAAGATATTAAAATCATTTTGCACGGAGAAAATGGTCTACTTGGAATTGGACCTTATCCTAAAGAAGGAGAACAAGATGCAGATCTTATCAATGCAGGCAAAGAGACTATTACAATGATTTCAGGTGCTTCAGTATTTTCTAGCAGTTTAAGCTTTACTATGGTTCGTGGAAATCACTTAGATTTAACTATTCTTGGTGGACTTCAGGTGTCACAAAATGGAGACTTAGCTAATTGGATTGTCCCAGGTAAAATGATTAAAGGCATGGGTGGAGCTATGGACCTTGTTGGTAGCCATTCTAAATGCATAGTTTGCATGGAGCATACTTCCAAAGGAGCTCCTAAAATTCTACCCAAATGCACCTTGCCTGTGACAACTAAAAGTGTTGTAAGACTTCTTGTAACAGATTTAGCTGTATTTGAATTTAGAAAAGATACTGGAATGACTTTGATTGAGATCCACGAAAGCACTGACTTGGAAACCGTCAAGAAATCAACTACAGCCAAGTTCCATATTTCATCAGATCTGAAGCCTATGCAGCAATAATAATTATTTAGAAAAAGTTATTTGGCTTATAATGCTAGTTTTGCAATATTAAATACACCCGAGTTTCACATTCCATATTATAAAAATGTCTTCTGATTTTGACCGATCACTTGATGCTCTATTGAAATACTCAATATTTCTTAATGAAAAAATTCAAGACATAGAAAGCGTATTTTTTAATGAAGAAGTGCCTTACATCTATTCTTTTACATTGAACGAGATACAGAAGAACCTAAGCACGGCTTATCGAGCTATACAAAAAATTCAACAGCTTAACTTCCTTTTACGATCTAAATCTTCAGATATTGAGGAACTGTCTATAGATAGTTTTGTTTCTGAGTTGTCTTTATTTCATATAATTGGGCACTATTTGCAAAACCAAGACCTCAAAGAGAAATTCCTACAAGAATTCAGAAACTTTGAAGAACTTGAATGCTATACCAAACTTTTTGACGATTTCTCTGATAAAAAAGGAGAAAAGTTTGTTGAAAAAGTTAGGAAAATTGAAAGAAGCATGAAATTGTATATGAAAAAAAGCAATAAAACGTTATATGAAAAAAATTGTTCTTACGGACAGCTGGGGGATATGGCTCATAAAGCTGCAAGATGGATAATAAATCAGGAAGAAACAAAAGAAATTGATAAATTAAAAGAATCTGAAAGCCAAGTTATCCTTGAAACTACAGAGAAGAACAGAAATAATCAATCAGTTTTCGTAGAAGATAAGCCAAAAGTGCACACAAGCCATTTTTGCAAAGTCTTCGACACTTTAGATGAAGCAGTTTTCGATGTTACAAGCAAAAGTTCTCTAATAATAGGGGGCTTTGGGTTAGTTGGAAGCCCTGAAGGTCTTCTTAGAGCTATTCATCGAAAAAATCTCAGCGACCTGAGCATTTCAACTTGCCTTGCAGGGACTTTAGAAAGTGGAATAGGTATACTCATCAAAGACAAAATGGTAAAAAACGCTCATATATCACACATCGGAAGTAATATTGAACTTGAGCGTCAGTATCTAAATGGGGAAATTGAAGTTGAATTCACAACTCAAGGGTCTTTAGTCGAAAAGTACAGAGCAGGAGCATATGGAATCCATTCATTTTACACACCTTCAGGTAGAGGTACTGTGACGGAAGAAGGCAAAATCCCAACTAAATTTGCACTTGGAGGCAAAAGTGTTGAAAAATACTCAGTTCNATAACAGAAGAAGGCAAAATCCCAACTAAATTTGCACTTGGAGGCAAAAGTGTTGAAAAATACTCAGTTCCTAAACATTTTATAGTGGAAAATGGGGAAAAATTTTTCTTAGAAAAAGCAATAACTGGAGATTTCGCATTGATCAAAGCATGGAAAGCTGATACAATGGGGAATCTTATATTTAGGAAGACAGCTAAAAATGCAAATATGGATATTGCTGGATCTTGCAAAATAACTATTGCGGAAGTTGAAGAAATAGTACCTGCTGGAAGTCTTGATCCAGATGTGATTCATGTCCCAGGGGTGTTAGTTCAAAGAATTGTTAAAACTGATGTTGATGAAAAACCTATTGAAAGGCTTGCATTGCACAAAGACGGAGGTTTGCAAATACCTGGAACGCCTGAGTATATTCGCAAAAGGGTGAGAATAGCCAAACGTGCTGCTAAAGAGATAAAAACTGGAATGTTTATTAATCTTGGCCTTGGAATGCCAACTTTAATACCTAATTTCTTACCTGAAGGGGTTCAAATTGTTCTTCATGGAGAAAATGGTGTTATGGGTGTTGGGCCTTATCCTAAAGAAGGACAGCAAGATCCTGATCTGATTAATGCTAGCCGAGAAACAATTACACTTGAGCCAGGGGCTAGTACATTTTCAAGCAGCACAAGTTTTGGTATAATAAGGGGTAATCACCTTGATCTTACTGTTCTTGGAGGCATGCAAGTATCTTCTTCAGCTGATTTAGCTAATTGGCTTGTACCTGGGTTTAAAGTTAAAGGTATGGGAGGCGCTATAGACCTTGTATCATCAAAAGCGAAATGCATTGTTTGCATGGATCACCTTGCTTATGGAAATGCTAAAATACTTGAAAAATGCGCTTTACCATTAACTGGGAAAGGGGTTGTTGATATGCTTATTACTAATTATGGGGTTTTTGAGTTTAGGAAAGATACAGGAATGACTTTAATTGAAATAGCTGATGATATAACCTTGGATCAAGTTAAAGAAATTACTCCTGGTCCATTTGCAGTTGATAGTAATTTGAAGTTCATGCAGCAGTAACTTTGTAATAAGAACTAATTCTATAAATTTGTTAGTTTATAATTAAGTAAGATAGGATATAAGAATATTAGTTGTTATTTTAATAAACTAAATATACTTATAAATTACAAAGTTTCTTAGATGCATATCTTAAAAAGGTTTATTTTGTATTAATAGTTTTATTAGTTAGCACTGTAAACCAAAAAGTTTTACAGGCATAAATATGATAAATGAAGTTAAAATTTGACTAAGGTGTAACTATAATATAATTGAATCATGAGATGTATGACTTAGATTATGGGATGGTGAGACTATGATGCGACTATATGTGACATTTAATTCCTATCACAATTTGATAATCTAATAAAATAATATTAAAAATTTAAAACTTGTTGCTTCATTTGATATTCTCCTATATCATTAATAAGTTTTATGATTATTATATAAATTACAGTCACTATTGAATTCAATTTTAAGCTAGTTAAATGCATAAACCGAAGTAGGCCGATTTTGAAGACCTAAGTTCATATCTATTTCTTGATTCTGTATAAAATGCTCTAATAAAATACCTTGTGCCTCAGATTTTACCTTAGTATCTCTACTATTAGTCATATCCTCTAATTTGCCAACTCCATCTAAATCTGCGAAATTTATTTTGAACTCTTGAAGCTTTTCTCCATCAAAATAATCTTTTACAAAAGAAAAAACATTTTGCAGAGTTTTAAGCACAATAAACTGCTGCTTTATATTTTCACCATCAAGTCCTTTTATGAGAATCTCAGTTGCATTATAGTCAATCAAAATCCTTAGCAAATTCTTTTTTTTCAAATGAGATACATTATAAATGCTGGCTAAAGCATAAAATTGTACCTTCTTATTTTGAGAAGAGGCATTCTCAATAATAAGTGGCATAATAGGACCTAGTATTATAGTTTCCGCAACTTCTTCAGTACTAGCTAGAAGGTTGCTTATTGTGTAAAAAACTTCGCATTTCACTTCGTTATTTGAGTGACTAATAAGTTGAATTGCCTTTTCTAAAAACCCAAACTCTACTAAAAGTTTTGAATGCTTATCTGTGCTCCCTCCAATATTCCCAATAATTTTTGTAACGAGCAAAAGTATTTCATTGTCTTTGCTGTTCAGTAGGTTCATTAAGATTTTCAAATACTTTGGCCTGCATATAAATGAGACAATATCATTCAAATTATCTGATAAAAAAAACGAAGTATTAAGTGTTGGGATGAGGATTTCCTTATCTTCTGAGTCAAATCCATCTGCTACTGCACAGAATATTTTTTTGCAAATATCTTCTGGAGGTAGAGGAGAGCAACTGCAAATATTGCTCAAAACCCAAAAGCATTTTTTTCTTATTCCATCATCAGTGCTTTTGCTATTTTCAATGCAATCAATCCAAAGGCCTCTTTTAATAACTTCATCTCTATCTTCAATTCTATCACTAATTATATTACCAAGTACCCAAAAAGCATGCTCAACTATATCAGGAACAGCAATATTTTTGATAATCCTTGTTAATTCTTCAAATATTCCGCATTGCTTGAATCGAGCAACTATATTATATGATGCTGTACAAGCATTAACTATAATTCCTAAGGCAAATATTTGTAAATTTATGTCATCTGACCTAAGGATGTTAATAAAAGCATTAGCTTGATTCTGATGGAAAATACAATCGTAAGGCAGTCCTTCATATCTTTTTGAGAGCTCACTGAATGTGTATAATATAGCATTGATAAGGTTATGATCTTTAATATCAAGGATACTTTCTGTGAGAATATAAAGTCTTTGCATAGGATCTAGTTTAATGTTTTTCAAATTAGTTATAGCTGATGAAAGAATATCAGGAACTATGCATATGGGAAAATCAAAATTCCCAGGGATTTGTGTGTAGTTGAAATCAGCTGTGGCACGTTTTTTTTTGATGTGATCCGATCTTTTTTTTTTTCTTAGTTCGATTGCGAAGAATTCTCTGTGTTGTTTGATTTCGTTTGGTGTGGGCATTTTTTGGAACCTTTCCCTTCTTTCTCTTGATCTTTCTTCCATTTATTTGTATATTGATATTAGTAAAATATTTCAAATTAGGATAAACTTGTCCCTCAGACGCAGTTAGGGTAAGTTTTACCTTAAAAATTAGAGACTGAAATTTGCAGCAATTTTAATACCAAAATGATCCTAAATGTCAGCACTGTAATTATGCTGAATATATGTTTACAGAACAAGCCTTAAATACAAGGATTAGCATGGATAATTTATTATTATTTTATATCAATTATATTTTTAGAAAATAGCAGTATTATTTTTATATTTACAGGCAGGCATCATAATACTTATATTTTGAATTGAAGTTTAAAGTAGGTGGTAGTTAAGGTGGCATGGTTTAAACTTTGTCTGATCGAGGTTTGCTTGTCCTACGATCTCTTCTTTCTTTGGACAGATTCAATTATTAAACCACTCGTTGTCGCTGGTTATATGATTATTTATTTGGTTCAGGAGTTCTTTACTGTTTCTTTTCTTTAGCGTCAAAATGATGGAGGCAAGTCTTGTGTTCACCTTGTTTTTCTTGAAGAATCCAGCTTGCTTTAAGTATGTCTTGAAGTTCTTATGGTGTTCATAGCAAACTTCTAAATATAAGTCAATCTTATATGACTCATTATGCTTAGGTGTGGCTCAAAAAAATAGACAATTTCAATAAGTTTAATATTATTTTATGCTTTATAGCATTTTTGTAACTTGATACTTTACTTAATTCTTGCCATACTATTTCCTGTGAAAATAGACTTTTAGGAAATTGAAGGAGTGGGAACGATGTAAGCGCTAAAGTTAGAAATAAATATTTGAACTTGAAAACTTAAGACACAAGTTTTCATGCAAGAAAATTCAAAGATACATCATTTGGATTGCACAATTGAAAAAAATCATATTTTGCAAAAGACAGCGCATGACAATTTTACATAAAGAAAACTTAATTATCATTCTTAATCTAATTTTAATACTTCAATTCAATACAAATGATCTTCATTTAAGTAATAATGAAAAGAATGCTTGAAGTTAAGATATTGATTTTTGTTTCTTCGCTAAGTTTAATAGTGTTCATCTCAGCATATATTCTTATGGCAAAGCAAGGCGAGGGGTCTTTATTGGAAATACTATTTCAAGGTAATTTCATATATAATCCATCAGAAAGCTCTGGTTCAGAAAATTTTACCTTAGTAAATTCTTTACAACAAGACTCCAACAATGAATTGCCAACAATAGACAATCAGAATTCAGAATACAAACAAAATAATCAAGCACTTAACCAAAGCCAAAATAGTCATGAGGCAAGAAAAAAATCAATAGATTTAAAGAAATTAAATGCAAACTTTAACATAACTAATTTAAAGACAAAGTGCATACCCTTTTTACCAGGATTTTCTCCGATTCATGCATCAGAAATTTATCAATTAATTTCAAATTTCGATTGTAGTAAAAATATTCACCCATATTTACTCTTAAACAAAAGCCATTTTACAATTGAGTGTCCTAATGGAGCCCCAGGATTATATGCTCTAGGTCCACAGGTAGAAAATAACTTATTGGGTAACTTTGATTATAAAATTCGCTGGCAATCATTTATGTGGCGTAATTATATTGAACTTGAAAATAATGAATTCATAATTCTGAAATGTGCTGAATATCAAAAAGCAGTAGAACTTACAAATATATTTTTACCATCAGTTTATGAAAGAGCATTTAATTTATCATTCCAATACTCTCCTAAAAACTTCAAGCCATTTGGCATACACATAATTACACTTAACTCTTTATCCCGACAGCAATTTTATCGAAGTCTTCCTGAAACCACAGAACTTTTGAATAGCCTACTTAACAAATCTAAAGAATACATTTCTTATGATTTTCTGATAAACAATGCTCAAAACTTGAAAACTAGAACTAATTTAGTCAATATGCTGCTAGGCAAAAATTTTCAGAAACATCTTCAAGATATCAAAAAACTTAATGGTGTCGATGGACTTTTCGATGATGAATACAAAGATATCCAAGAAGATAGCGTTTGGAAATACTACGAAAAACTTGGGTACGTAACAATGTTTAGTTTTGATAACTCAAATACTGATTTCTGCGAAGATATCGGGAAAAAAGTATATACTGATCATAAAGTCTTAGGATTTTGGAAGTTAGCACATACGGTATTTAATTATGATAATGAGAAATATGTTTCAAAGTGTTTAGGAAATAAATATTCTCATAAGCTTATGCTTGATTATCTTACAAAATATATCGAAAACTACAAAGGAGTTAACAAGTTTTCATTCACCCATTTTTCAGCTGGGATTAGCATTCATGGAACTTCTAGTAATATTTGGGATCAAGGTTTAAAAGAAGCAATTCAAAACATTGTTTCTATTTATGAAAACTCAAACGAAGACTTTATGATTATGCTTGTGAGTGACCAAGGCCAAAAAATTGATCAATACAAATATGTTGAAGAAGCTTTGTCAGAAAGTATTTCTCCAGTGCATATTATTTTTACAAAACGATCACTTATAAATCGTTTAGGACCAGAAACAGATGATATACTTAAGCATAATAGTCAGAAACTTATAAGTAGATTTGATTGGTATTTATCTTTATTGCATTTAGCTTATGCTCCTTATGAAGGAATTGAAGTTAATTCAAATATTTATAAAGAGATGAAAAGTAAGACTCAGAATGAAAAAGCAGTATCAGTGTTTTTGGAAAAAATACCTGATGATAGATTATGTGAAGATGTGGGCATACCTAATCATCTTTGCCAGTGCCAAGGATATAACGAAATTCCTATAGACTCTAATATTGTTAAAAAATCATTATATCCTTTAATTGTAACAACTATAGACCATATCAACTATTATTTTATTGATGGAATAAAATGCCGTGAAATAGATATAGAAGAAATAGTTGAAGCACATGAATTTAGAGTTAATATGAATACTTATGAAGGCATTGGATTAATAAAAGCTGTAATATCAGTTATAGGGAATAAAAGAATTAGAATTGAGTTTCTTGTGTTAGTTGGAGTTGCTGAAGATTTTGAAGCTTTTAATAGAAAAAGCGATTTCCCTATATGGAAAAGTATTTTAGATGGTGAGAGCGGACCTGTCGAAGTCGTGCTTCAAACAGCAAGCTTTAGGCGTATTGATAGTAATATTTGCAATGATAAATTTAGAAAGGAAATCAATCATGAAGCATGCTTATGCTAGCGCCTTAATTAATAGGCTTAGTTAAAATAGCAAAGATATGATTAATGCTTTCTGTATAAAGTAGCTCAAGTGGTAAAAAACTTATTTTTTTTGTTATGAAATTGTGATTTATGTTTTAATTTTAAATACAATACATTATAATAACAACACTCACCAAATTTATACTATTAAACTATTTATTTACCTATAACAATATATTTTTGCTAAATGAAATAAGTCAAGTTGCATCCAATTATAAAACTATAAAACACAATGTAAAAAAAATATACTTTATAATTCTTTGTAGAAAAAATATTAAATTCTAGCTAGATATCTCTTTTAAAAAATTGAAATTATTTCGTCTAGAAAGTTTATTATCAGCTTTCTATTAAACAAAAATTCTATTCTCAGAGCCGGGATTCACTAAAATCATGAACAGAAATTTCACGGCTATTTACTCAAACTGATTAAATTTTTAACTTAAACTTTCTAAGATTTCATATATTTAAACTTCAGAAAGTTAATTTAGCACATACTTAAAATCTGAAACTTATATATTTTTATGCATTAGCAGCAATTTCAATATAAAATAAAAGCAAGCTCATATAAATAAAAAATCTCACCTATCCAAATACTGAAATAAAGTTCAATAAATAACTTTAATCTAATACATTTTTAATTAAAATTATCAATGAATTACTTTACTATAACCTTATCTCCAAAACTTTGCATTCTAATTTAATTCTCATTAAAAAATATTTTATAAACAAATCTTATTGTTAAATAATTTCGCAGTTATACTCAAAAATTTCTACATCTTGCTTTAAATTTTAATTAAAGGGCAATCGATTATAAAAATGAATACAACTTTCGAAAAACGTATGAAAATATTTACAAACGAAACTCACGTTCCGTTAATGGTCAATGGGAAAAATCTTATAAAGCTTCAATCTATATGCAGCCAGTCAAAGATAAACCTAGCTAGTTATGAGAAAATACCAAGATATGAAGTTCCTGAAAAGGAGCTTTCTTTTATAAGCGAAATCCTCGGTAAAAATATTGAAAAAACTAGCTGGCTCTTAGCTGCATTCCAACGAAAGTCAAAAAAGAATCAAGCTAATTCTGACCAAGAAGATAGTGATGTAAGTATTGTAAATAATCCAATTTTAGTGGCTCCAACTTCTTTGCCACAAATAAAAGAAAAAATTCAAAACAAATATTCACGTACTTTTAAGCCGAAAATAAAAAAACCGGCTTTAGTTATCAAATGCCAAAAGCTGTCACTGGAGCAGTACAACAAATATATTTCTTTTATGCAAATGAGTAATGGAATTGAAACAACTAAGCACATAAGAGAATACAAATATTTTATCGGCCCAGGAAACAACGAATCATTAGTTAACAAAGTTATGAGGAAAAAACCAGGCTGGACTAAAGTCTATACATGCCATTCAGCTCATCTTATATGGACCCAAGTTAAAAAATTAGACATTATAGAGACTCTTCCAATATCGACAGAACCTAATGAAAAAATTCCAGTTCCTAGAAGCTCAGGATTGTCTATGCTTCCTGATGAAGAATGGGTATCTTTAAGCCCATTGACTCCGATAAACCCTTCGAAAATCAGAGTCTATAACCGAGTCGAGAGGAATTTTGAACTCTGTAGCAAAAAAAGACTTTTTATTAACATGCTTGCTTATTACAAAAGCTGTGGTAAAGACCCTTTTCAGTACATTCCTGTAACTTTTCATGTGATAAACGGGTGCAGAGACCCAAATTTTCAAGCTTTTAAAACTAAATTTATAGAAATCCAAGATAAAATCGATTCCGAGCACGACCCTTATTTAAAAAACTGTTGGCTTGTCAAACCAGGAGAAGCTACAAACAGAGGTATTGGTATCAGTGTATGCTCTTCTATAGCTGAAGTACAAGAAAAACTCGAAGATATTGAATATGCCCCAGGGAAAAACCGAACTTATATTATCCAAAAGTACGTCTACCGGCCACTTCTCTATGAAAACCGTAAATTTGATATCAGATGCTACTTGATTCTTCTTTGCTATAACGGGAACCTTCAAGCTTACTTTTACAAAGATGGGTACCTACGGACTTCAGTTGCTGAATTCTCCCTTGATAATGTGCACAATAAATTCATTCACTTGACTAATGATGCTGTTCAGAAAAAATCTTCAGAATATGGAAAATTTGAAGCTGGAAACAAGCTTAATTATGCAGAATTTCAAGATTATATAACTTCACACTGTGATAACAAAGTAAATTTTTTTGAAGATGTATACCCGAAAATGGTAAGTATTGCTAGAGATACAATTGCTGCAACTTGTACTAAACTTGATCCTAAACGTAGACTTCATTCTTTTGAGATTTTAGGGTATGATTTTATGATAGACGAGTTTTTCCATCCTTGGCTTATTGAAGTTAATACTAATCCTTGTCTTGCATTAAGTGGTCCTTATCTTAATACACTTATTCCAAAGATGCTTGAGGATGCTTTTCATATTGCTTTGGATCAGTTCTTCCATAGTGATTTGTGTGATTTTTCTGATAATAGATTTGTTATGGTATTTAATAGAGGAAAAGAGAAACTAGAAATACCTATTTCTACTGAAAATTTGCCTTCTGATGGAGAGAATGATGGTTCGGATGATGAGGCGAATTAAGCTTACTTTTATGTATATTTATATATTTTTTAATTGATTGTGCTTATCAAGGTAGGTATTTTGTACAAAGGAGATATAAATAAAAATATATAATGCTTTCATGAAAGACACATACTTATAAATAATTCAATAAAGATTAATTTATATGAAGCCTACATATAAACTCAATAATGTGTATTTTATTTAATATAATTTTATATACACAATAATCCTTTTACTATAAACCTAATTTATTTAATGTGGACATAAGTAAGCATCATGCAATTATCATTCATATATTATTAAAATTTTGGTTCCGAAGATAAAATCTCTATAATCTCACTATAGCGACTCTCTATAACTGGTCTTCTGAGTTTTAATGTAGGGGATAAGACATCATCAGTTTCCCAAGCGACAGGTTCCAACATGATTTTATTAATTTTTTCATAATACTTCAAATCCATATTCTTTGCAATTCTATTAAGATCATTCAATACTGTTGAAATCACCAAAGGACTTTCACAAATCTCAGAAAACTTCACACTACCTGGAGCCAAAGTGCTTTTAATATACGTTTCATTAGGGACAATCAAAGCAATTAGTTTATCATTTTTATGTTTTATCAATATTTGCCTGACGAAAGGGCTTGTCTTATACAAAGTTTCAAGCTTCTGTAAAGAAATAGTTTTATTGTTGCTTAAAGTTATAATGCAATTTTGAATATCAATATAGCTAAATGAAGCATTTGATGGATTATAAGCAAGAATATCTCCAGTAGCGAGCCAACCATCTTGATCCAAACATTGTTCAGGTCTTTTGTAATACCCTTTGAACAGTTTTTCACCTTTAAGATATAATTCGCCAACAACTTTCCCTTCATGACCTTCTATCGATACTCCATTGAGTTTACGGAGTTTTACCATATACCCAGCTAGCGGACCTCCAACATGTCCTGAGGTATTATCTCCAGGCATAGAGCATAAACACGTAATTGCAGTTTCTGTTGAACCATAGCCTTCAATGATTTCACAAGATAAGACAATCCTTAAAAATTCAACAACACCAGGCCTGTACATAGCAGACCCTGTGATCATAAAACGAATTTTTCCTCCAACTTTCTCACGAATTGATTTAAATATAAGTTTATCTAGTATCGAACTAGTAAGTTTCTTATTTTTTTTATAAGTTTTGAGTTTTGATGCATAAGCCTTTTGGAAAAATGATTTTTTCGTTGCAGAGAGCTCAGCTACAGATGCTTGGATTTTATCATAAATTTCTTCTATGAGCTGTGGCACTCCTAAGACCAAGGTTGGTTTGAGGAGTTGGATGTTTTCTTGGAGAATCTCATTGTTTCGATCAGAAAACCCGATACTTGCCCCTGCGAGGATGACTTTGTACATTATCACTCGTTCCCAGAGCAGTGAAAGGGGCACGTAAGATATGTATACGTCTTTCATTGCGAGGTTTAGTCCTGGGATATTTGCCCCAAAAATGGACATAAGCAAATTGTTGTTAGAAATCATGCAAATCCTCTGGTCACCTGTAACTCCACTAGTCAAAGCAAGGGTGTATATTTTCTCCATATTACTCTCTACATAGTCAGACAGTTTCTCACACTTTTCCCTATAATACACTATACGGACATTCCCCAATTGGGCCAAAACATGCAAAGCTTCATGGTCTGGCCTTTGCAAACATAGAATCAACTCGACCGTAGTAATGCGTCCTGATTGCTTAAGGGCCAATAAAGTTGTTAAATATTCCGAACTGCAACATATATAACGTAGAGCAGCTTTGTTAATTGTTTTTTCAAGCCAGTCTACACTATTATCTTGATAAAGACCGAAAGTTGTTATGCCCAGCTTAGAACATGCAATATCGAAAACTACCCATTGAGGAGAGTTTTTTGATAAGATTCCTACCACGGTCATTCCATTAGAATCACTTTCTAGGTTTAATGAACTTAAAAGAGCTGAAGACTGGTGAATTTGTTCAAGGGCTGAGCTGCAAGATATCCAGTAATACCCTTCAGAAGACTTTTTGCGAAAACCAAGAAATGGCTTCGAGGGGAACTCGTCGCATAAGGATCTTTGTAAAGATTACTTGATCATTGTATAAAGATTTGGATAAAAGAATTCAATAAAATTATCAGTGCTTTGAAAAATGCTTGAAAACTCTTCAGTTTCTGATCCTGGGATTTCTGTTGAATATTTGAGAGTTTTGCTCTTACTGCCACCCATTTTTTCAAGTTACTTTGATAGTGGCTTTTTCAAAGATAAGCTATTTTAGAGGCTAGTTTTGGCTACTATTTAATTAGAGGATTAGGAATAAATTTAAACTTTTGTTTCTTGAATTTTTTTAATAAAAGCTAACTGTGAGAACTAGCATAATAATATGTATGCTTAAAGTATTGAGAAAAAATTGAGAAAAGTTTAATTATATAGATTTTGATAATCAAATATAATTTAAATAAATATTTCGAAGTATGCTTCATTATTGTCATCTATGATAAAATATTTTTATAAACTACTTAATTATCAAACTTAATATAATATAGACAAGTATTTATATTGGGGGTATAAGAGTTCGTTCATGACTTTCTTGCATGAGAGGCTTTAATGTAAAAGCCTAAATAATACCTAGGACAACGCTTTTAAATTAGAATCTATATGCTTATAAGCACAATTCTCAGCCATACACACCTTATCTTTAGTAATAGACGAATAAACAAGCATTCCGAAAAATTCATATTAATGAAGGTTCTCGCATCTATCATCTTTCTGACAAAGCCCTTTAAGTCAGTGTTTGCCTACTGCAGTCCACCTACGAGAATCAATTGGATTACTATATCTTTTTGATACTTCTTCCATGTGTTTTTAATCAATTTCTTTAACTTTAATATTACCCAAGTTGATTAACTAAGTATTATTAAAGAAAATCCTCGCTCCTAAAAAGCAATATTTGAGTAATTCGAACTCAACTCTGAAAACTGAGATTTTCTTTAGACTCATGTTTTGCATTTTCTGCATTTCTTCGCTCGCTTTGATAACTGTAAGTTTTTCTTCTTCTTGAGCGAACTTTGTCTCAACACTATCAAACCAATGAAGGGAGTCAAAATGCGACTCTTGTTCAAGAATTCTAAGAACATATGCCAAGCCTACAGCAAAGCCATCATCCTATATTAAAATTACAGTGAAATACATGTCTAAAGCTTTTTTCTTAGTAAGTTTATCTTTAGCTGTTAGCATGCTTTCAACATAGCTGATAGTCAGTGTTGGGATAATCATATAGAAAAGTTTCAAATGACTAGCTTCGTTTGTATTTAGCACTCCTTGAAAAGTTGTAACTAATATCTTGAAATAATCAGTGTCAGCTGTAAAGTTCTTTGTAAGTGACTCCATAATATCTTCAAGTGATGAAGCTGCAGATTTGGTCCCATCAGAGAATTTCTCAGCAAGTTCAGTAATATTGGGGATGTTTTGAGTATTAGGAATAAACTGAGTCCTTGTGGCTGTGAGGTTGAGTCCAGCGGTTTTAATCATTCTTATAAGCCCCAAAGTGTTCCCAATTTGCGTTATGAGAATTCTGAATTTGTCAATTAAAGTGAGGTTTTTATCGAACACCCCGAGTTTTTTAACTTCTCTTAAAAAATTCTCAGCTCTGTCATATGAGTACATCTGATTAAGAGCTTCTCGGTTGTTTACAAAGAACTTCCTATCTTTGACAAGTTGTGAATAGACGTGATCGTCATATAAGAACTGTGAGAAAATCTGGAATTTCTTTGCTAAAAGCCTATAGGAGGTGTTGATTGTTGTGTTGATAAGCCCAAGACCATGAGTTCTTAGGGAATTTGTTATATGCATATATGAAACCAAAGCAACATGTTTCTCATCTCCTTCTGTAGCTTCAATAAAGAACTGACTGTGCAAGTTGTACTTGAATTTATTGACAAAATTAGGGAGTTTCTTGGTAATGTCTAATAAATCCATGCCTTGGTCAAGATGCTTACTAGGTAGATGCACTTCACTGAGATTCAGTTTGTATTTCTGTCTAGCTAATGAACGCATTTCTTCGTAAGTCCTCCAGTCATTAAGATTTAATGCAGTCATATTATAAAAAGTCTCGTCCAAATACATTTCGATTTTCCTTTTAATGTCAATGACTTTCTCACAAAATACCATAGGTTGACTGTCAAGAAACCAAGATAAATTGCTAGATTGGAAAGGGTTTTGTTTTTCTATACCTGTTATATAAAGACTATGGATATGCAGACGAAGATCACTTTCTATAGCTCGGGCCAATGGCATGATAACCATTTCAACAAGTTCATTTTCCCTATCTTTGATATAGTTTTGTTTAATATCGTTAGCATCTTCAACATGACGACACAAAAGCATTTGTTTAGCAGAGTCTTCAAGAGCCATATAGAGGTATCTTAGCCTATGAACATTTGCAGGCTCATCATAAATGTATTTGAGGAAATGAGTATTTAATTGTTGAATCCAATATATAAACGAGCAATCAGTTGAGTTTTTAAGGTTAGTCTGATATTCAACTAGTATTTCAAATTTCCAAAGTCCGTCTTCAACTAAAGACTTCTCATTTTCTTTAAGTATGCTTTTAATATCAACGATTTCATTGCATAGCTTCAAAAGATCTGATCTTATTGAGTTAAGACACCCACTTCCAAGCTCGTTAACCAATTTGTAGATACTTATAATGTCCAAACCTACACCAGTTGGTTTAGCCCCAAGCTTGTCTCTGATCATATCATAAGGCTTTATTGCATCTTTAAATATAAGTCTTATTATTGATCCTAGATACAATGCAATGATTTCTTGTTTTCTTTCTAATGTTGAGTGTATAGCTTTGGTTAATTCAATTGCTTGCATTAATAAAGGTATGAAATTAGCTTTGAAAGGAACTCCATTGCGTTCATGCAAAGCAGTATTAACTTGGATGTAGTTTTGAATTTGGTATGCTAAGAGAAGTCCTTGTAGAAGAAGTTTCCCACGACTGTCTTGGAGCTTTTGGACTTGATTTTCTGGAAGGGATGTAGAAGAGTTAAGGAAGCTTTGCATCCTTGAAGACCACAAGGAAAATTTACTTAGCCATGACTGCATAGATTTATCAAGATTATCATCAGATTTCTGCATATAAGCCTTGATATACTGCTCTGGGTCTTTAGGCTCAACAGCTACGCTCTTAGGTGCAGGAGCAATCTTCATAATTAGTTCATGAGGGTAAATAATAACCTGTCCAGTCACACAAACTACTGGAGCTTTTTTAATTAAACTCCACACTGACTTAAACAGTTTCTTATCAAAATCTTTAGGATACAATTTCCTGTACAAGAAATACAAGCAAATGACATCCACAACAATTTTTGACTCCTGCCACTCATATTGGCTTTCAATACTATTTGTCAGCTTATCAATTTTTACCTTAAAATAGTTCAAAAACTCATTCTGAAGCTCTTTATTAGATGAAATCGCTGCTTCATATCCTTTATGTGAAAGACAGGCTTGAAGGCAGTTTCCACTTAAAATTGATTTATCTAGAAAAAGCAAACATTTCCTTAACTGTCTTTCTAGTTTATCTGTAATCCCATACTTGGCAGGATCATTTTTTGCGAACTGCATCATGCGTTTATACAAGTCCCAATGGTTGACAAGGTTCTGATTATCATCAACCACTGAGTCTATCATGGCCAGACCTCCAAGCATTTTACCCAAGGCATCAAAAGCGCTGTTTAAATGCACATACTTAAACAAATTCCCATACAAATCATGGTTTTTTGGCTGTTTTTTGTAGTACAAAGAATGAAGCTGTGTGACAAGATTCACAACAAGACTGTTGACGTAGCTCAAACTCTCAAAAACTTCAGAAAAAAAAGGCATCATCTGGCCCATCATCAGCTCAGCCTCTCCTTCAGGCATTTGATCCGCCTGCATTTTGCCTTCACCATAGAAGTTAAGCCCAATCACAACATTGCAGTCGATATATTCTCTTGCAATTTTTATCTCAGAAATCAAGTAAGTGAACACTGTAAGGACTTTGTTTAAGTCTTGATTCGATGTTGTCACTAACTCAAGAATACCTACTGCACGCTCGTAGCTCTGATATTCGACGGCCATAGCTCTTGGGTGACAAGGTTGTTCAGTTCGGATTTTCTCTACATCATTTAGTTTTTCTTTATAAAGAGAGACTAATTCCTTGAGCTTTGACATTTGGAACTCAAAAGCTGGACGGCTGTATGTTGGAGCGTTTGACACTAATTCTCCTGTTTCATCATCGCTGTAATATGGCTCCATATTTATTATTTCACTTCACTGGTTTGCAGAAAAGGGGTTTGAAGAAGTAAGTTTGCATGGAAAGAGGTGGAGTAGACTGATGGAGAAAGGTCAAGATGAGAGGATTTCATGTGAGAGATTATGATAATTTGGAGAGGTTTTTTGTGGATTGAATTTTGTTATAAGTTAGGAAGCTTATTTTAATAGTTTTAGGAAGGTGAAGATTGAATAAATCGTTTTTATTGTAAAGTTAGAAATGAGTATAAGGTGAATTTTTTATATTAGTTCTTTTCTCTAACTACTTGATTTAGCCTTTTTTTCAACATTTTTAATATTTTAATAAAATGTGTCCAAAAATTATTCGTGTAATCAGTTCTTTGTATAGAAAATAATGCCCAAAATAACTAGGTAGTATAGGCTTGTCAAAACTTTTAACCATATTTATAATATAAACGTATAATAAAGTTAAGATTTTATCATAGAAAATATTGGATATAGAAACGAAATTTATAATTAGAGAATATTATGTACGAAAAATTTAATTTAAAATATATCCTTGAATTTTCATCTTTTTGGTTTTTGATATTTTTTGTTAAAATATAATTTTCAGCCTTTATTTTAAAGTCGAGAAAATCATAGTTGCATTATACCTCTGCATTACTTTGAGAATTTTATATAATATATAGATTAAAAATGAATTTGATATTGGAAGTAAATAATAGTAGACAAAGCGAGAATTCAATATTATTGAAGATACGAAAATAATACAAAGGAAATTCCATGTTTTATCATAACTTGAAGATGAGGTTGGACACAGCATGCTTATATTGAATTTTAAAGAAAATTGACAGAGAGAATAAAATATGATAATCACTTTCAAAAATGCAATTGAAATTTGATCTTGTTGACTATAGCGATTCTAGATTTATAGATGGTGAAAAAATACTAAATAAATGGGTTTTTTATAAAGTAAATAAAAAAATTGAATGCTTTTGTGTATGCAATAATTTAAAGATAAAATAGTAATTGCACATGGACATAACTATTATTTGCTATTTTGTTATCATGAATATCAGAGAACTGTATTGAGTGTTTATTTTGCAAAGGAAATTATGTGCAGATCTTAAATAAAAACTGAGAAGAAATCTAATGTTCTATTAACTGACCAAATGTAGAGTGCATTATAAAAAGTGATTTATATTCATATTAGCATATACAAAAAATATGAGCATTCTTATGAGAAATATGCAAGGAAATTAAAAATAATCAAAAATATTGGATTAATAGACAAACTATTCTAATAGTTTTATATTCACTTTCCTCATATCTGATCAATTCAAATTAATCTCCTTGAACAAAGACAGTAGTTTTTATCCACTTCCTTCATTATAGCTTCAAAAGTAGTAGTGGCTCATTGATATTTTCATCACTCTACTTTCACGGATATCATTTTCTTCTTAAGCTTCTTTCATAATTTCAAAAGCAGCTTCACTCATCAAGAATTTCTTCAAAATAAGCCATGGCTTAATTGATTTTCCAGCTAAACTTTTTTCAAAAGCCAAATGAGGGTAAATAAGAAACAACGAAAGGCTTCGGAGAAGTTTTTCAAAAATCTCTTATACCAAAATCTATAATTCCTATTTATCAAACAACTAATCCACATCACAAAATTTAATCATCCTCAAATTTCCCAATATATAATTTCTTACACAAATCTCTATCATAATATGAATGACAACACAAGTGTATGTTTTATATAGATTGAAAACACTGTGCTAATGTGTAACAAACAAGCTATGGACTCTTTGCATCATAACAACTATACAGATGCTGTAAAGCTTCTACTCAAAGCTAATCAAATCCTCATAAACTTAACTCCAACTTATTCTGTTATAAAGCTCAAAGCTATCACACTGAATAACTTAGGTTGTCTTTACAAACGTGGTGACGACAACGCAAAAGCTCTTCAGTATTTGACCCAAGCTTTAGAATATGAAGCTCGCTTACCTGAGGACTATACAAACATGGCAGGTACCCATTTGAATATATGTGCAATAAAATCTCAGCTTGGTGATCATGATGAAGCCTTAAATCATGTGTTAAAAGCTATAAACATAATTCAAAGAAATTATACAGGACATTCAGACTATGTGACAACTTTAGTAGCTGCTTATCACAATGCAGGAATTGAGTATCAGTATCTTAATCGCAAACTGGAAGCACAAAACTTTTTCAGACAAGGGAGGGACTTGGCAATGAAAAAATTAGGGAAAAATCATACTTTGACCAGGACTATAGAAAGGTATATGAGCTCCTCGACGATTTCATCATATAATCAGAATAGTCCAAGCAAGAAAAGTATATTTAAAGGGAATAAGGAGGTTTATGATAAAGAAGAGAGTATTTTTAAGCCTGAAAGCTATATTTTTGATGAGAGTCCTGGGAAGAAAATCAATGTGGACACAACTCCTTGGCCAAGATACACAGAAAAAAAGTCTTGGCCTAGTAAAATAGACCCCTTGCCTATGGATGCAATACCCAAACCATTAGTGAGAAGCCATCATGAAAGTTTTTCCCCTTTTAAGCTCAATAAAAAGCCTTCTGAGCCCAACATATCATCTACTGAAAGAAAACAAATCCCTAATACCTTGCAAAAAACTATAAACAACAGGACTCGTCCTTCAAATATTCACCTTCATCATCATGAAGAGTCCACAAAACGAAGCACCCCGATTAAAATCTCAGCTAAACCTCACCCCAACTCTACAAAAACTCTCAATAAAAGCCCATCTAAAAATACTGCATCCATACAAAGCATTGGCGCACACTCTAAAAAAAATCCTTCTACAACCAATCTTACAGCAGAAGCAGCTGTAGAAAAAATCTCCCATTTAAATTTAAAGCTTGAAAACCTACAAGAAAAATTGAACCAATATGAAGAAAACTATAAAGATCTGAAAATCCTCAATGAGGAATCTGAAAATGAAAGTGTATATTCAACTAGATCTTTTGTAAATAAAAATCGAGAAAAAGCAGCAATTAAAATCCAAAATAGCTATAGAAAACACGCAGCAGAGAAAAAATATAAGCAAATACGAAATGCGGCAATAAAAATACAGAAAGTTGGCAGAGGTATGATAATCCGTAAACGCATACACAGAGATAAATATGGAAATGAAGATTTTGGCCAGCAGTTTTCCTGTGAGCCAGTAGTTGAGCCTATAATTATTCCGACTGAAGAAAAAAGTTTTCAAACAGAATTCGGTCCTGCCAAAAAAACTGGAACTGTTGTTTTAGTATCAAAATGTTCAGTCAAATCTAAAAAAACTCGCAAAACCCTTTTACAATGTATAATTATGATTCAAGCACATATCAGAGGTTTTCTCGCTTATCGAGCTAGAAAGAAGAAAATGCAAGCACTTATCAAAATCCAAAGGTTTATAAAGCAAAAGCATATCCGAACTATTTACTTACAAATCCTCTCAGCTATAATCTTCATCCAAGCTAACTATAGAGGCTATCGGGGTCGAAAATATGCTAAAACCCTTCTTCCGCGAGATGTTATTGCCAGACACCTTTCAAAAAAACGCTGGTGATTTTTCCATTTACTAGTTTGTGATAATTCATAATACATTCTAAAGCCTAATATGGACTTGTGTGAAGAGCTTGACTTATATATAACAACTATGCATCCTAAATTACAGCTAGGAACTGAGATATTGAGAAATGTGAAGTATACTGATGGTCCTGGTTTGAGTATTAAGAAGGTTGTTCAAATGGAAGAGGTTGAGAATTGTGTGAAAAAAGATAGGAATGTTGTACAGAAAAAAAAAAGGAACAGGAAAAAAAACGGGGAAAACCTTAATGATTCTACTAAAACACTGAAAAAACCTAAAGTAACTTCATGTCCATATTGTGAGTGGATTTTTCCTAGGAGTTTTAATCAAAGTGATGCTCATATTGAAAGATGTATGAAAGGAGATGGTAAAAATGATATTGCTGAGTATCATGAAAAGTTCAAACAGCGAAGAAAGGCAAAGGGTAAAAGAGCTAAAAAGAAAGAAGTGTCTAAAGTAGTTGAAGAGGTTAATAATTTTGATGTAGAAAATTTTGGACAGCAGGAAACTATTATGAAATGCCCTGATTGCAATTTAAGCCTAGGATCTAGGACAAGTCAATTTATAGAAAAACATTTGAAATGCTGTAGGAGTGAGCAAGAAAGGTTTATGAGTTGTTTTAATAAGCCAAAAGCATCTACTCAGAATTTGGTTAGTCTATTTGGTAATAGTATAAGTTTTTAATTGAATATAATAGTTATGAGGGGCTTATGGGAAAAATGATATAATTTTTTTGGAGAATTATTTTAAAGGGTGAGATTTGAGGTAGAATAATGATTACCTCTTATTTTCATAATATGGGTTAAAGTGATTTATTTACATAAATAGCATTTACTATATAAATTGATATGAAGTAATTATGATAAATTTCTAGATATGTGTTAAATGTTTATTAAAAATGTAGTAAAATCATATAAGCATGTAATAAATTATATAGTTTAATATGGATTTTATATACTTAATATCATAAATTTATAATTCAATCCACAAAACTCATAAACAATTTTATTATTTTCAAAAATCTAAAGTTATTATCTGCATCATAACTCAATAAAAATGCTAAAAAATACAAAAATATTATTTAAAAACCCAAATTCACTACTTATAATTACAATAATCCTTAAATTCCTTCTATTAAATATCTTACTTAGTCTTTCTTTTCTTCAAAAACCCTTCTTCTTCAAGATACGGTGGCCAAAACTCCTTACTAATAATCTCAGGCACAGGAAAAGCAGCAGGTCTTCCTCTCTTCAAAGGTTGGTCGCTTTTCCATGAGAAGTAATCAAGTCCTCTTCCCTTATGCAAATACATCCACAATTTTCTATCAGTATCATACTTAACACAAGGATCTTTTTCATAATGTAGCCTATCTAAAGCTCCTGAAACTAAATTACTTACTTGTGTATCTGAAGCTGTCTCAACAATATATTGACTATCTCTAACAAGTTGACAAATATCTGCTCTTGTGCCAACCCCATCAGGAACTCTTGCAGCAGCATCTCTAGTAAGTGAAAGTAAAGTTAAATATGGTGGTCTATCAGGTTTTAAACATTGATGATCTCTAGGCTTAATATTACTTGATGTGATTTTTTTACTTACTGGGGCGACAACTGTAAAAGTCCCATCTTCTAATTGATAAGACCAAGGCAAAGTTGGGTTTTTGTATCGTTCAGTCTCTTGTCTTCTATAGTTTTCAATCCAATCTAAAGAGCTCATTTTGATTGTCAGCTGATTTTTGTGGATGTTTAGGTCTTTAAACCTTGATGAGTACTTGACCCAGTCGATGTTCCCAGCTTTTTTCAACTCGATTTCCTTTTCCTCATCTTCTCCTCGTTTATTCCTTTCATTAAGCTCATATATTGCCTCTTCTTCTTCGTCTAAAATTGTTGATTCACCACTTGTGCAGTTATCGAAATTCTCACTGAACATACTTTCATCACTAGAACTATCAGAACTAAATCTATGATAAGCTAGCCTTTTGCGAACGTTGCTTTGGACAGCTTGTGCATAATTCAAACTTGAAATAGCTTGTGGAAGTTCTTCATTAAGTCCTGTTGTATAGTTGAACAAGAAATCATCCCAAATAGCTTTTTGTTTTTGTGATTTATGCCAGTGTTTCTTACTAAAAGCCCCCCTACGCAATTTTTCACTAAATTCCTGTATCGGGTTGTGTATATGGAAAATCTGGTTAGTGAAAAGCTCTTCAAGTGTCTGATTCACCAAGGACACAGGTAAGAGTTTTATAAGCTCCTGACGGTCTTTATCACTAAACAAATCACTCCAAACATCAACTGTTAAAACCTCAGACAAATCAACTTGTCCCAAGAGTTTGCTAAGCTCAACTATTTGTCCTTGAATCAAATACCTTCTCTCATCACTTCCTAATATTGAAGAATCCGATACCTCACTCTCGGAAAATGATGGGACTATTTGGTCGCAAGAAGATGGTGATAATGACACCCAATCGTCCATTATTTTAATAACTTCACTTTACACTCCCCTAAACTTTGGGAATTTATGTCTTGATAACTTTAAGAGGAAACGGATAGAACTATAAAATGGTGTATAAGTCTTTGCTAATACTTTCCTTACTCTGCTTGTCACAGATAAATATTGTCAAAGCCCAAGATGAGGCAGAGGCTGAATCAGTTAACGAAGATTCCTCAGAAGAGACTGATGAAAACGTTGAAGACATTGACACGGAGTCTTCAGGAGGTGAGCTTTCAGAAGAAGAAATCGAAGAAGAACAAGATTTGCAACTTGCGGCTTTTTTCGCTGAATTAGAACTAGAAGAATATGAACTTACAACCTCAGAAGACCTTTACGAAGAAGCTGAAGCTTTAGAAGAAGTTGCTGAGTTAATGGATGAAGATGATACAGTCTTAATCTCAGACGTTGAGTACACAAAAGAGGAAATTGAAGAATGGGCTGAAGAAATTGCTCAAGATGCTGAGGATCAAGAAAAAATAGAAGAAGAAGCCTCTGAAGCCACTGAAATTATTGATGAAGACGTTATTACTTCAGAGTTATTGTTTGAATATGCTGAGGAATTAGAAGACTTGTTTGAAGTTATGGACTCAGATGATGTTGTGATTATTGATGGAGATGAGCTTACGGAAGAAGATTTAACTAAGTATATTGATGAAGTTATTCAAGATGCTGAAGAGTTACTTGAAGATGAACAAGAGGCTGAAGAAGAAAAATTGCAGAGAATAGATGAAATTGTGAATGAGATTGAGGGTTATGATGATATTGAATCATTGAATTTGGATGAACTTGAAAATTTAGCTGATCTATATGAGGAGTTGATTAGTATTATGGAAGAATCTGTTGTGATTAATGGCGAAGTGAAAACTGAAGAAATGCTACAAAAAGATTTGAATGAAATATATGAAAATATCGACAATTTAATTGAAATACAAGATGCTGAAGCTGTATTAGAGGATGGAGAAGTCCCAACAGCTGAAGACTACAGAGATCTTAGAAAAGAATTAAAGGAAATCAACATGAACGATGGTCTTGTCATAACAATAGACGGTGAAGAATATGATAAAAATGCACTTCACGAATACTTAGGCGAACTTGAGGAATTGGCTGAAGAACTACAAGTTATCGAAGATTTTGATGAGGAAGTTGAAGAAGCTGAAGAATATAATAATATTGATGATATGACCTCAGAAGATCTTGAAGAATATGCAAATGAACTCGAAGATATTCTTGAGCTTATGAATGAAGACTTCCCTACAGTTGATATTTCAGGTGTTGAATATGATAAATCTGAACTTGAAGATTATATTCAAACTATTGAAGAAGATGCTGATGTACTTGCTGATGCTGAAGCTTTATCTGAAGCTATCGAAGTTGCTGAAGACTCATTTGGTGGAACATCAGAAGAGCTTGAAGCTTATGAAGAAGCATTAGAAGATATTGTAAACCTTCTTGAAGATGGAGAAGAGGTTATAATTCTTGGTGAAAGTTATTCAAAGGAAGAATTAGAAGCTGAACTAGAAAATTTGGATACAGAAATAGACGAGTTGTCTCATGAAGAAGATTTGGAAAAAGAAATAGCTGATGTTGAAGAAATTCTAAATACTGATGACCTTACAACATCTCCATCTGTTTATGAGTATATCCAGGAGCTTGAAGATGTTTTAGCTTTGATGGAAGAAGATGAAGAAGTTGTTATAAATGATGTTACTTATAATACTGATACCTTACAAGTAGAAATTGATGAATCTACTTTAGAAGCTCAGGAACTCGAGGAAGCTGAGGCTTTGAATAAAATTGCTTCAGATATTGAACAACAAGTAGCAAGTTATATAGATGAAGAGGGGATAATATTTATAACAGCTAATGAATTAGATGAAGAACTTGACTTATGGAAACTCCTTCAAGATGAATTAGATGAGGATGAAACTGTTGTAGTTAATGATATAGTTTATGACACAGAAAGCTTAGAAGAACACATAAGCGAATTAGAACTTCAACTTGAAATACTTGAAGATGACAACCTAGTTATTAAAATCGAAAATGGAAGCTCAAGCTATTTAAGTGAAGAAGAATATGAATATGAAGAAACTTTAAGTGAACTTATAGAATCAGCAGAAGAAGTTTGGACTGAGACAATCATATCATCAGTCGACCTTTATGAATATGCAGAAATTTTAGAAGAAATTCTTAGTATGCTTGAAGAAGATCAAGTTGTTGTTATAAGTGATGTAGAATATGATGCTGAAAGTTTAGAAGAAGAAATTGAAAGGACTATTGAAGAAGCGAATTCAGTTAAGCATATTGAAGAGTTAACATCTGAGGCTGAGGATATTGAAAATCTTATAGAAACATATAGTATCATAGCCAAAGCTATTCTTACAGCAGATGATATTAAAGATGAAAAAAATGAATGGGAAGATTTAGAAAAAATTATGGAACTTGAAGATACTGTGGTAATTGTAGATGAAACTTATACATATTATGATGTTGCTGAGCAGATTAACATATTAGAAAATCTTATTGAGGAACTAGAAGAAAACTATAAAGTCCAGATTATTGAAGATG
Organism: Stentor coeruleus; assembly: GCA_001970955.1. Classification (NCBI taxonomy): domain Eukaryota; phylum Ciliophora; class Heterotrichea; order Heterotrichida; family Stentoridae; genus Stentor; species Stentor coeruleus. The sequence goes on along the minus strand of MPUH01000268.1, from coordinate 22,706 downwards.
GGGTTATTACTATAGTTGATGCTGAAGTCACAGATTCAGGGTCAATAAGTTCAGAAGAATACATAGATATGACAACTAATTCTGAAGAGTACGACGATGATTTACCTATTATTCTATCAAACTCTCAATCTGACTCACTTGTCTCAGAGACTGGGTACGATCTCACTCAAGTAGTAGTTGAAAGCGACCCTATAGCTTTTCTTCAGCTTGAAACTAGTCTTCAAGAAACTGAGCCAGTTGAAGACTTAATGCGTGAAGAAGGTATTGAGCCAGTAGAAGATGGTCCAGCAGGGCTTGATTATCACGAAGGTGATGCTCAGCATATAATCTTCACAACTTTTATTAATGATAAGCCTGATACAGGTAAAATATGGACTTACTCATATGAACGTTCTGATACAATTAGGTCAATACTTGAAGGATTCCAAAGACCAACTGGAGTTTGTTATGATGTCAATCATGATTTCATGTATGTTGTTGATAAAGGCTTTGATTCAGGAGAAGGGTCTATTTATCAATATCAAATGAATCGCAAAGATGATTATTTAGATTTAGCCAATGGAGTATATGTTGTAGTATACACAGGAACACCTTCAGATTGTAAAGTTGACCCTTATGGCAATTTGTATTTATTAGACTCAGCTGCTAGTTCAATCAGTTTTATTACTTATGCAGATCTTTACTTTGGCTATACTAATGCTTATACAACTTATTATGTCCAAAATGAAGATAATACTATTATTAACAGTCCTTATGCTCTTGATCTTATCAGTAACGAAGATATTTATTTTGTTAATAATAATCCTGATCCTACAGTTTCTACTTTGAATTTAGCTGAAGCTGAAGTTGATGAGCTTAATGGAGAAACAATTTTGGAGCTTGTTGAAGAAGGTGAAACTGTAGCTTGGGGTGTGACTGTTGCTGGAAGTATTGTTTATTATTCTTTGGATAATGGAGAAGTTAAAGGTTATAATATTGAAAGAAAAACTGTTGCGGTTTATTCAAGTGATTTCTTTATTTCCCCTAAAGGATTGAGCTATGGTGAAGGAAAAATATATGTAGCGGATAATGGAGAAGGAACATTATACTCGATGGATTATAAGAGCGATAGTAAGCCGAAACTTATTCTTTATGCGCAAGGTATTAATTCAGTATTTTCTGTCAATAGAGCATCAGGCTTGGTTTTGGCTTTAGGATTATTATTACTAATTAACTAGAATTAGAAAAACAATTAAAATGATAATTGATTCCTCATTTATTTAACACACTTGAATCCACTCAGAGTATTATTGAAAGTATTCTACAGGAATTTTCTGCTGAAAGGCTTCAGTTGATAAGTCNCCTACTCAGAGTATTATTGAAAGTATTCTACAGGAATTTTCTGCTGAAAGGCTTCAGTTGATAAGTCCAAAAAGCTAAGCTCGGGTAAAGTTTATGATTTTAAGGCTGAGCTTATAACCTCTTGATAATAAAATATTTACTTCGAGAGAAATTTCAAGAAGAAAAAAATTTATTCTTAGAGAAAGACATAATGAACAAGTTGAAGAAATTAAATGGAATCAGTATTTTTAATAACCATTACAATTATAAACATATAAAATTAGTAAATGAAATTTATACAATAAATATCCTTTGCTTATTAAATAAATCAAATACTAAGCATAATTTGTACATGAAAAATATTTATAACATGACAATCTAAATAGCAATTTTTACTTTATTATACAAAGCATTAATCAAGTTATGATTTCATAAATAATCTACACTTCATCATTATTTCTTGCATACCTAAGATTACTAGTCATCTTCATCAACTTGTTCATCCACTGTACCATAATTTCCTTACTCACAGCAATGCATTCTCCAAATACATTATAAAAGTGTTCCATTTCCCCAATAGAAATTAAATGGACTGACAGCCTATCATCAGTTCTCTAAATACATTATACCATACTAAGCTTAGCCCCTGATCTTCTATTAATAATCTCTGCTTCATCAATAGTAGCTTCTTGTGGTTCTCTAGCAGTTCTAACAAAATGGAGCATAACAATTAATTGGGTTATTGACGCCATAACTTTTAAATTCCTATATAAATTTTTACATCAAAGTTTTAGAATTTTCTTGTATAGGAATTCGATTTTGTGTAGGATTCATAAGAAGAGTACCAACTAATATTCGAGTTATAAAGAAAAAACATATTAGCATGAGCTTTCGGTCTTCAGTTTGTTGACAAACAGCCCCGAATTTGTCGAAGTTTAAACGGGCTTTTTCGTAAGGGACGAAATATTCTTGGGGGATAAAGGCCCCATTGTTTATAAAGCGGTCTATGAAAAGCATTAAAGGTTTTGGCATTGATTTTGGGTTTGTAGCTTGTAGGAGTCCTTCAAAAAGTCCTTTGATTCTCACGTGGAGCTTGAGTTTTTTGGTGTTTAGAGCATCTGGTTTGCCTTTGCTGAACCAAAAACTTTTAGCTGTGATGTTGAAGTCTAGAGATGGATCAGTTATTACTGAGACTATTGAATCTTTTGTAGCTTTTAATACCCAATTTACTGCTATTTTTTTGAAATACTCAATCGCTTCTTTCATTTCCTGCATATAAATGCGTTTCATTGACCCTTTTCTTTTAATCATTGCACCATATATAAAAGCTGGAAAGAGAATTCCCCAAATCAAAGCTCGGAACCTCCGTATACCTTTAACTTTTATCTTACTTGCTTCCATTTCACGTTTTCTCTTCTGCCTCCTGATCCTATAATAAATCTGTGCCTTTTCTTGTTCAGTTAACCCTGGAGGGAGTTTATAAAGTTTTTCTTTATCAAAATTCTCTTCTTCATCATTAGATTCTAGGTCAAGATTATTAAACACATCATCTTTTGTAAGCAATTTTAGTTTATTCATACTTTCCTCTAATAAGTTATTCCCAGCCTGTGGTCTTGGTATGCTATACCCAAACTCCACCCCATTTTCAGGAAAATTCATCTTAGGCTGTAAAGTTTGTATAGACTTAGCCATATCTCCAATAAGTTCTTGTTGTCTGCCAACAATTCTCATCATTTCATCATTAGTATTTTCCCTTTTATACTCCAAACTGCTACTTAATTGTGTCATACTCTGCATCCTTAATAAAGTACCTTGTTTTCTCAAGTCTACTTTTTCCTTCAAAGCTTCTTCAATATCCTCAACTTTTTCTCTAAGCAATGTATTATAAAGATTATGCCTAGTCTGATGCATATACGAATTGTTATATACAGGAGGAGCAAGTGTAGGATGAGGAGGTAATAAAGGGTAACTAAAATAATTCGAAGGAGGGTCATACTGGCGAACTGTGATTGAAGGTTTAAAAAACGGGTACACAGGTTTAGTCAGATTAGAATAGTCTGAGTTTGCAATGATTCGCGAACCAATATTATTCATCCTATAGTCCATGTATATATATAAATGTTCGTTTTAGCTATGTTGATCTTAGCATGTGCAATAGATGCAGTGACTATTAACGGGGATTTAGAGATTGAAGGTATAGCGACCTGTGTAGAATTTAACTCAAACTCTATAGAAACTGATGGGAGCATTTCTATTGACTCTTCGCTTATTGCTGATTCAGTTTCTGCAACTTTTATGTCAGCACAAAGTTTGACTGTGAATACAATAACTTCACATACAGGAACAGTTACTATAGAAGGGAATATAAACTTGTCACCTTTAACAACTGCAACTTTTATACAAAAGACTTGGACTTTAGCTCATTCTTATTTACTTGATACGACCTTTAAAACTTGGACTGGTGCTGATATTGGTTTGTGTGGGGAACAGAGGTTGATTAGGCCACAATGTCAGAAACAAGATGTTTTTAGAGAGTTTATGTTAGGAAAACATAGGTTTTTAAGGGTGCAAGGGGGAATTAGCTTTGTTGGGAATTGGCAGGGAGAATTTGCTAGGATTAAAGCTGATGGTAAGGTCGTTTGGAGCAGAAGAGGGTATGGGAATAGTGAATTTGGTCCTTGTGGCAGATTGATTCCTTTTGATATTGTTATCCCACATACGGCTGAAGAGGTTAGCTTGATTTTTGAAACTGATTTGAAAAATGAGGACTGTATGACAAGATTTTCAGTGAGCGAAGTTAATTTATTGATTAAGGAGTAAAAGATATATATTAATTAAAATTTTTGAATTTCTTCATAGATTTCAGCATTCTATTACTTGTTATAACAGCTAGCATAGTTTGTAAATAACTCTAAAGATAAAAGGCTTCTAATATTCTTTACACTTAATAACAATTGTTGTGCATCTAAAAATTTATTTCAAAAAATTTAATCATCAAAAGTTTTTTTAGCTTAAGTTTTTTAGTCATTTATATATCAATAAATTGACATTTTTAGCTTAAACCCACTTTCCAAATGCACAAACTGAGAAAAAGCATAAGTAAAAGCTTTGGTCAGACTATAAACTGTAATATATATGTAAGGTTTTTAAATTTATATATGACATATTTACAGCAAAAACTTCAAGGGAATTTTTTTTCCAGCATGTCGCTGTATAAGTATAATATTTCAATATCTTCATAGTATAATAATTAATACTTAACTCTAATCTTAGCGTATACTTTCATAAATCATTAAAGTTCAAGTTAATTTATTAAACTCGTGTGTGATTCTTCTGACTATATCACCAATATGTTTTGTCTCCGTATTAACAACCTGATTCTCATCTTTAATCCTCTCCATAATTTCCTTAAAAGCATCAAAGCCAACATTTTCAAGCTTCTCCAGTTTTCCTTCAGCCATCAGTGTCATTAATTCATTTTCTGTAAACTCCTTCCCAGATTTCTTAAATGCATTTAACAAATCAGTAATACTAATAATCCCATCATTGTCTACATCAAAAAACTTAAACGACTCCCATAAAACCTCTTCATCCAAAAGTTTTTTCTTATCCAAAGTGGCAATAAGAAAGTCTGAATAATTTATAGTCCCTTCACCCAAATACCCAATATTCAACAGTATTTTTTTCATTTCTTCTTCTGCAATGCTATACCCGCTCATTTTCATAGCTTCCTCAAGTTCAGCAGCTGTTATCGTCCCTGACTTATTTTTATCTATAGTAATAAACCACTTTTTAAGCTCAGAAATTTCGTCACTTGATAAATTTCTGACCATAACTTTTAATGCTTCTTGGAAAAGTTTGCTTTGGGCTTTATACTGCTTTAACGAGTTAAATATATAAAAAGGGACTGGTTCAGTTTGTTTGGACTTATAGCATTTAAACCAAGGGTGTCCTAGGGCAACTTGTATAGTAACTCTTTTCCTAGGGTCGACCATAAGCATTTTTGAAATCAAGTCCATTGCATGATGGCTGATTTCTGACCAGTTTTTCCCTTCAAAACGCACTTTACCTGCTGTGATTTTTTCGAAAATTTCTTCGAGCTCAAAACCTTTAAAAGGATGAGAACCCGATAGTATAAAGTATAAAAACACCCCTAATGACCATACATCACATGATTTTGTATAAGACCCTTTAAGAACTTCTGGGGCTAAGTAATAAGGTGTCCCAGCTAAAGATTTCATACGCAAATTCGTGCCGAATTTCACAGACATGCCAAAATCAGCGATTTTGATCTCAGAATTCTTATCTTCGCTTTCGTATAGGAAATTTTCAGCTTTTAAGTCTCGATGGGAAATGTTGTGAGAATGAAGATAATCTACTGCGCATAAGAGTTTTTCCATAATAACAGCAGCGTTGCTCTCTGAGAAATTCCCATCATTTATTATCCTCTCAGAAACATCTCCACCTGAGCAATACTCCATTACTAAGTGCACATATTGTTCATCTTCGTAAATTTCATAGAGCTTTGTAATGTTAGGATGGTCAAGAGAACTCATAATGTCTAATTCTCTTCTTAAAAGGATAACGTTCATGCGTTTTTTCGGGATTGATTTTATTGCGTATGTTTTTTCTGCTAATGAGTTGCCTATTATGTTTTTTTGGGCTTCTCGGACTGCACCGAATTGTCCATGGCCGAGAACTCGGCTGAATTTGTAGTCGTCATGGATGTCTATTTATAAAATACTGCTAAGTTTCATACCATGCGATATGTAGGATTCAGAAATAAGCTTTTGAGGCACTGGAATAGTCCTGATTGATGGATTTGAAAAGCAGATACCCATAAAAAATAATTAATGTTATGATGCAGAATATCATATAAGTAAGGTAAATACTTTTAAGGAGAAATGATTGAAATTATACTTGAAAATATTTAGAAATTATTATTAAAGGATAGATAATGAAACTGTGACTGTATTTTTAGATATAAAATTATAATCTCAAGTGATTTGATAGGTGATGTTTTGATAAAATACCCTTTTAATTGTATGCAATTTATTTTTTGGAGCATTTTCAGTTAATTGTAACTGTAAAAACTGAGGAATTTTGAATTTGCTTTGACCTTTCCAGCTTTATATCTCTAAAGTATGGCTTCAGTAAATCGAAATATTCTACCAGGGACAACTATCTTTTAAGTTATCTAAATAAGCAACATATAAGTTTTTATGCTAAAAAATAAAATTTACTATAAGGATATGCAATGCTACTATAAATAATATTCTATCTCTATAGTATAAAATTGTCATAGATACTCTTTTAAGTCAATATTTCTATATAAAAGTCTTAAGTTTTAATCTCAAAGTCATAGTCTTCTATTTCAATATCTCTAAAGTTAGAAAATTCTGCTCATACTTTCTATAAAATCTCTTGTGAGATTTTTGTTTATTATATTATAGTCTTGCAAGGTCTTTGGAGTTTTATATTGAGAAAAGGCTGAATAATTCTTTTCAGCATTTATATGACATATCTACTTTTGTTAATATGCACACATCATATGATATTCTAATAAACCTAAAAAGCATTTGCCAAAAGTTTTCATATCCAAATTCCTATTAAACATTTTCAGGTAAATATGGAACCACTGACTTTGACCTATGGCCCAATATCTGAGAAGAACTTGAAGCAATTCAAGAAAATCAACGGAGCCACATTGGCTGTAGACTACAGTGAAAAGTTTTATGCCGCCATCACATCTCAATGGCAGGAGTTTACTTTTTTCTCCTACATCACCGATCTTACAATAGGTAGTCTTAGTGCTAGACGTGAAATGAGAGGTGAAGAAGAGTGTATTTACATAATGACTTGTAGTGTCCTTGAACCTTATAGAAAATTGAATGTAGGGAAGATGATGATAGATAAACTTATTGAAAAGGCTAGGAATGCTGGTATTAAGACAATATTTTTGCATGTTTGGACTGCAAGTCCGAATGCTTATCAGTTTTATACTAGGATTGGTTTTATTAAAACTGAAGAGATACCGGATTATTATCAAGAACTTACCCCTCAGTCAGCTTATATATTAACAAAAGCAGTTATTTAGGCTTATTTTTCATTAGTTTGGAGATAAGATGATGGTAGTTTTTTTGAATTTTTGTGAAGGAAGGTATTAGGTAAAGCTTTAGTGTGAGTTTAAAGATTTTTATAACTTTTTAAATAGCTTTCGGGAAAGCAAATAGAATTTTTGAGGATTCTGCAAGCTTAGGATAAATATAATTTTAAATAATATTTTTGTAAATGATTTCGAAGTGTGTAATGAAAATTGATCACATGATGAATAGGGTAATGATTTTAGAGTTATATGAAAAACAATAGATAAACATTGGGAAATCGCAGATAAAATATGAGTATTTTATATATACCATTATTAAAAATGAAATAAAGCTTAATGCAGTGTGAAGAAACATCCCACAATTTTTTACACCCAATTTTGCATTATAATATTAAATCTAATACTAAATTATTTTTGTTTTTCTCCATAAACTCAACACCAATACCATAATTTCTAGCATCTATTCTATAAATTCCATTACAAGCAAATTATCTCTCCAACAAATATTAATCAATCCAAATAAAAACACTAAAACTAATAAAATAGCAAAATTTAAAAACTTTCTGAAATTTCAAAAACCAGTAGAAAAAACAGATAAAACCCTTTCTGTTTTTTGAAATCCACAAAGCTTTTTAAGTTAAAATAAAGATAATTAAAATATAAAGCAAGCACATCCTTTTGTCTTAACTTTTTTCTTATCCTCAGGCTGGTCTTCATATATAAACGGTTCTACTTCAATGATTATATGTAAAGGTTTTTTAACTCTATCAGGAAAGTTGACCTTTTTAATACAATCACTACATGAAGCAGTTTTGCTTCGTTTTATATCTACTTTTCCTTCGTAACTATCAAGTTCTGTGTTACGAAGAATCGATTTCATCTGCGTTTTATTAATAATCTCTAAATCTTCTTTGATGTTTGATAAGTCAGCTTTTTTCTCTTCCATTTTATAAGATAATATCTAATAAATTATTATATAAAAACATCTGATCTTTATATATGTTTTTTAGCTTAAAGTATTATGAAAACTTAGGATTTATTGTATATTTTACTTTCTATCTTTATGTTTTTTAAAAATTACTGGTTTATTATTCGTTATAAGGCATGCTTATGCATTCAGCCTAAAAGAGCTTGTATTCAGAATAGTCATGTTTTATGTTGCTCTCTGAAATGACAAGTTTTTTTCCACTGATTTCGAGTTTTTCAGCAAGGATTTCTGGATTTTCTATTTGCCCCTTATCCACATCTAAACTCATAACCCGATCTGTATTCATAAACAGCACTTCGACTATACCTTTGTCCTTCCCTTCATATATTGAAATCAAGCATTTGTCATCACCAAACAAACGAGGTGCCCTCCATTTCAAATTTTTAGACGATGGGGTACTTTTGACTGTATCTCTAAATGATCTTGGGGTTTGTAATGAAGAATTTGAATTTGAAGGTATGGTTCGTCTTCTTACTGATAAGTCATCACCAATTTTTTTCAAGCTTTTCAACCCACCTAAAACCCATTTATTATCTTTTTCTTTGAGTATTAGTTTTGGGNCTTGGGGTTTGTAATGAAGAATTTGAATTTGAAGGTATGGTTCGTCTTCTTACTGATAAGTCATTACCAATTTTTTTCAAGCTTTTCAACCCACCTAAAACCCATTTATTATCTTTTTCTTTGAGTATTAGTTTTGGAACGATTTTTGAAATGAAAAATTTTTCGATGCTGTTTAGGTGGGATTCGATAATGGATTTTTGCAATTTTAAAGTAAAAACTTCAATGTCGTGAACTGCAAATATTTCATAGTCTTCATTGTGGAGGTAGAGGAGGATTATGTAGTATGAAGTGTTTAATTTTACTTTCGCTCTGGCTAAGCACTTCATAGACAAATGCTTGCGCATTTTCTTTCGCACTTGGTATCCTCTAAATATCGATTGAATTTTTAGTATAGCCTTATTTATATCAAATGGTGGTACACTCTCATCTAGCATGCACTGATCTTCATTAATAATAAGCATATGTCTTATCATATAATCTGCCATAGGGATAAGATAGCTTCGGCTAAAGCCAGTTTTATCACAAGCTTCTGAGACTGGAATATCGAAATTTTTGCTTTTGCTTGCCATTGACCCTTGTCTAAGTGCGAAATTCATAATTTCCTCATCATCTTCTCCACTAGTACTTAATAAAACCTGATAAAGTTTTCCTGATATTTGTTTACAAGTCCTATATATAATCTTGTCTCCACTAGAACTAATTCTATCTGTGTTATTTCCTTCAGAATCCCCAAGTATAATATTTCCATTAATCAGTTTAAGTAATTTCAACAGTTCTAAAGGTTTATAGCCCCCAGTGTGTTCCGAAATTTCTATAAAACTAAACACCCTATGCGGACACAAATCATATTTTCTTGGTATTGCTTTGACAATCAAACATTTGCTTGTAAATTCTCTAGCTAAAAGGTAATACTCAGCTCCAATACTAAATCTAGGGTAAAAAGCAGGCCATGGAGAGTTATGCCTATATTTAAGTTCCTCTTGAGAAAAATATGAGCATGGCATAAACTCCACATGTCCAATTTGTGTGTTAATCTTAAACCTATTAGTATCAAAGCATAATGTCTTAGCAATACACTTCAAGTCAAAAATCCTAGAAAAATGCGAAAAGTACTTTTTCGGTTCATTAGCCATAAAATAATAAGATCTCTCAACATCAGGGCATAAAAGTTCAACAACCAATGCTTCTTCAACTTTAAAGAAATTCATAAACATATAAACTCCACTTATAGTCTTTTCCTCCTGATACAAAAGCGAACCTCTTGGAGTTGTGAATTTAAGCCTATCTCTTACCAAATGCCCACGTACAAGTGCTTGAAATTTAAGAATATAAGGGATTGTATTATCTTTAATAGTTGGAGCTCTAATAGATGCAGATGTTAAAAAGAGTTTTCCAGATTTGATACTAACTTTTTTTACTATAGCTGAGATGTTAGCTTTTATTTTTTTATTTGTGATTTTATAGATATTGCAAAGATCTTTATCTGTAATTGAGAAGCTTGACACGGCTGGGGATTCAGGGTTATGAGCTTGAAAATGATATGTAATACAATCATCTTGGATTTTGTAAACTTTTATACAATAATCATGATTGTTTATGTTGGATGTTGATGTGTGAATACAAGTAACAAGGTTTTCATCAAGTTGTCTAAGGAAAAGTCGGCTATCTTGGTAGTGTAATGGGAGGAAGACAACATGAGGATCAGATTCAAGATTTGAGACTCCTAAACTTTGGATACTTTTGACTATTTCTTCTATTAAAAAAACTTCATTTATCGCACCTGTTATCCCTGGTGACTCAGCTATGAATTCTATACTATATCCTTCCTCAGTAACTATTTTATTTGCCGTAATATCAAACTCTTTTCTTTGCATAATCCGACTTGCCTTAGCTAAAAATTCCCTTTCAGCCACTTCTTTCACCCTGTCTATTATAAGCTTCTGGTCTACAAGTTTTAAAAAAGGTAAAATTTCATCTTGGGCATATCTTATAAGTAAAGCTCTAGACTTAAATGTCATGTTTTTCTTTTCAATTGTGTACACCCGGGAATTTGAATACTTTGTCGCTCTGATAATAAGCATTTCTGTTTTATTATCAAAGAGAAGCTTGACTTCGCAGTCTTCATCTGAGATTTTCATCTTGACAGTTTTTATAAGTTCATGTTTGTCTTTAAGTTCTTTTTTGTTTAAATAAATACCTTTTTCGTTTTTGTCTATGCGTTCAAATATTTCTTGAGCTGTGAATTCTTCTGATATCACAAGTTTGTGTTCTTCAGAACCGTTTGTGAGGACTGCAATCTTTTGGTTGTTTTGATGTAAAATACTGATCATTGATAGAGCTCCTTGGATTTTCTTAGCTCCACGATATAATAATTTGGACTTTCGAGCTTTTATAAGCTCGTATTTTCCTCTTGCTAGGGCTCCTCTAAAGTGTGCTTGAAGCTTACAAATCAAACTTTCCAAACTTTTAAGCTGAGTAGCTCTGTCATCACCAATCGGTTTTAAAGTTGTCTGTCTTTTCAAAGTCATTTTCCTTTGCAGTTCATCCTTTTTCGCTTCTTCTACAAGGATCGCTTTAACTTTATCACTTTCATTATCACTATCTTCCTTTAACCCTTTAGTTTTAACTTCATCAAAATTTTCTATAATAATAGGTTCACTTCTAAAAAAACTTGTTTTTTTTGATGAAGGAGTTGAAAATTTAATTTTAGTCTTTTTATCTTTATCATCTTCAAGTTCCTTTTTTTCATTAATAACATCAATGCTATCTAAAGTTTTATTTTTTGTACTAACGTAACTAACTTCATGAAGTATTGGTTTACGATAATTTTCTATACCTTTGACTGGGGCTGTGATAATTGTGATGTTTTCTATACGAAAATCAGATTTTACTTGGTCTGAAATATGTCTGGATTTTATTATTGGGATTGAGGATTGAGTTTTACTTTTAAAAGCTGAGGATTTGTTTGTAAAGGATGAAGTTGGATTGAACCAGTCTTTTTTGCTTGTAAGAAAGTCTTTGCAGGAGTCTTTGAATTGCATAAAGTTTCTATCAGATTGATTATCGTCTTTCTTTGAGGTTTCTTTGCTGTTTTTTTTTTGATTTTGATCTTTGGGTTTAGAGGATTTAAAGGCAGTGCTGGATTTTACTGAAAAAAAAGTTTTGTTTGAACCAATAGATTTAGCTGAACTTGGTCTGGAAGCCCTAAAAAGCATTTTCTTCACATCAATACAGCTGTTTTTGAATTTCACTAACATTTCTGCATTGCCAGATGAATACTTTTCTAATATGCTCACTGCTTTTTCATAAGCTCCCAGTGCAGCTTTCAAATTCCCTAGAAACTCTTCTTCAACTGCATAATTGTGATAAGCAATTCCAAGTACTGAAGCTTTATTCCTGAGTTCTTCTGAGTCTTTATTTAAGTTTACATTAACAAGTTCTTCTCTAGCTAAAGTTATAGCTGTCCTAGCATAAATTATCGCATCACTATGTTTTCCTATCGCCGATAAAATTGCACACATATTCAAATAAGTTCCTGATTTATCCCAAAGTACATGCTTAAAGTCTTCAATAATATTCATAGCTCTGTCTATATATTTTTTAGCCAGATATAATTTTTGAGCTTGTTTATATGCGCATGCAACATAATTAAGCACTTCACATTGGTATTGGATAAAATAATCAGGATCCAAACGAGTTATAAACTTGTTAAGCTTTTTTGTTATATGAATTCCAAGCTTTATGTTTTTTGATTCTATAATCCTACAAGCTAATGCACATCCTGATTTGTATATTTCGATTTGGCTTTGAAGGTTTTGCTCACGGGCAGCGAAATATTGCTGGCTTAGACTCATAGCTTTTTTCCATTCTCCTAGTTTGAAAAAAGTACAAATTTGATTGATAAAACTAGAGAATGAAAGATCTTCAGATATGCTGTCACGATCTATTATTAGTTCTTCCAAATCCATTTGTGAATTATTAAGGAATAGAAATTATTAGATGGAAACTTAGAGGTTGATTGGAAATCAAAAATTTTTTAGTGTATGCTCATCAAGAAAGGTAAATTTGGAAAGTAAATATATAATTAAAGGCTTGCAAGTTGTAGATGATTGATAAGAAATTATAAAATTTTGAATTAGATGATGCTTTTATTATAAAGTTCAAATGAGATATATATTACTTGACTTATAAATTGTGCACAATGATGATTAATAATTTCCTAATTTGATGTGTTAGATAAATATTATCAATAAAAAATACCAGTTTAATATATTAAAACAATACAGATGGTTTTATAATGTGATATATTTTTTTTTAACTATAGGTAGTTAATTTCGTCTTGCTCTATAATAATTGTAAAGCAGAAAACTATTATGACTAAGAGATTTTAGCAGTATAATTATATAGAGATGATAGGAAAACAGCAGCTTTCCACTGGAAAAAAACATTTTAACTTAGAGATTCAAGTTTGATGAGATAAATCCACATAATTTTTTTAGGATTTTCCTCTATTTACATAAAACTACATAATATAATATGAGTTATTTACTAATCATCATAAAATTTTAAAGTCTTCAAATCTCTAATATATAATATCCTCACATAACATACTTATATATCAAAAAAATTTTTTATCCTAATTTTTCTAAGTATAAAATCAATGATATTCAAGTTTTGATTTTAACTTCTTTAAATTTAACCCTTAAACCACCATAGTTATAAAATCATATGTTTATCTGGATTTCAAAGTTTTGCTGCGTGACTGCAGAATCCCCAAAACAATCTGTTGAAGAACTTAAAGCTCAAGATAATAGCATGAGCGAATGTAAAATGCTCTATATTCCAGGAAATGATAATAGGCTTAATATCTTTGGCTACAATAAAAATTGTGATGATATGAGCATACTAAAAAGTTCTCCTCGATTCGGGGGGAATACAAAAAGTGGCACAGGAGGTACTGAAGAAGTAATAAAGGTGAAAAAAACTCCAAAAAGAAAAAAATCTAAGCAAACCAAAAAGAAACCAAAAAATTTTCGCAGTGAATTCCAAGTGACGATATAAAGTTCTTTGCAATACTTAATTTTTAATTTTTATATAAAACAAACGAGTTTTTTTGAATAAAATGATATAAAAATTATAGGATGAGTTTTAAGATTTTAGGATAGTTTTTGTTTATTTTTGTGAATTTTTTGTTTGAAAAATGTTTACTGGAGTTATTTTAGTTACTCTATGCTCTATGAAAATATTGTGGTGATTCAGGATTTGAACAATAAAAGTAATTATGCAAAATATATCGTTGTTTATAGATTTCATTTTTGTTATTCAATTTAAAGCTAAAAATAAGTATCAAGATAGGTAATAAACTGCATCTAAAATTTCCAATAAAAATTGGCAATTTAAATTTGGATTAATATTTTAATATCTTTCTCTATTTCAAACATAATATTTCATGATTTTAAACTATGTATTTTACATCAAAAAATATATATCATAATATATATATTCAAACTCTTATAAATCAAAAAATATATATCATAATATATATATTCAAACTCTTATAAATCATAATAAAAGTAATAATATAAACTAATCTTTATTATTTATACCTAGTACCTCATTAAGAAAAGTCACAAGGTAAATCTTTACACTCTTTCCTTGTACAGGGGTTTTTATCTCTTTAAGAAATGTGAAATTGTAGCTATCTGATGTATAATTCTCAATCAAATTTTTTGTATCTTCACTTACTGTAATTTTCCCCGGTTCGCCATTACTTTCCATCTTATTAGCCAAATTAGTATCCGGTCCATAGATATCATATCTAACAATTTTAGTCCCAGTAATTCCTCCAATAACTTCTCCTGTATGCATTCCAATCCTCATATTTAATTCGCAATTACATTTTTCATTTGTCTCTTCTATAACATCAATAAGTGACCTGGCAAAACTCAGCATATTAACAGCTTCTTTTGCTGGATTTCTTTGATGTTCATCCATATATCCCATAGCAACATAACAATCTCCTATTGTATGAACTTTATATATATTGTATTGAACACACATTTTATCAAAACGAGTAAAAAGTTCAGAAAGCATTCCTACAACTTCACGAGAAGTTCTTACAGATGACCAAGCAGTAAAACCAACTATATCTGCATACATGATTGTAACTTGACTTAACCGATCTGTCACAACATTATCTTCTTGAAGATTTCTAAGTGCTTGAGGAGGCATCATCTGCATAAGCAACTCTTCAGTTATGTTCAGTTCTTTACTCGCCACATTTTTTAAAACAGCATTAATACGTTGTTTTCCTTCATAAGAATATACTGTAGTCAATATTATCAATATAAGTGCTGAAGAATAAATATAATTAGAAAAACTTGGAGCCCATAAAGCAATTTCTATAAACCAAATTGATATGTTTATAATATTCATAAAGATATTTCTTGCAAATAATAAGCCTGAAAAAAAATTTACTAGAAGAAATCTGTACATAAAATACATGAATTCAATAAGAATGTCGTTGTGGTCATAAAAACTTGCAATAAAAAAAACTTGGAAGTTTAATGTGTATATTAAACTAAGACAATAACAATATTTCAGTTTGGAATTGTAGTTTTTGTATAGAATTAAGAATAGTACGATGAATATAACTTCTACAATCAATGTTGTTAATCTGGTTACACTATAATGCTCAAGTTCTAAAGATACTTGAATACTCTCTAATATTATTAAGCTTAAATTGCATATTAAGGCAACAATCAGCCCATAAAGTCTTCTTTTGTAACTGGTTTCAAGGAACTCAATTCTGAAATTATGTTCAGCTTTGGTTTCCTTACAAATGAAATTAACCATATGATAAACCCTTTGTGTATTAGCTTTTTTCAATAGATCTTTATCATTATCAAAATCCAAATTCATAAGTAATGAGGATCTTTTCATCTTAGAAACTGATGGTGTATGATTAGGGTCACTTATTTTATTATGAGATCCTATATTAAACGAAGACCCTCCTCCCATATTTGAAGAATTTCTTTTAGGTAATGATGCGCTTTCATCATTAGTTTCTTCATTACTTTGTTTAGGTACATCAACAATTTTTGTATCCATAAACCCTTTTCCTTTAACTTCAACTGACCTATCATGAAACTTAAGTCCATTTTTATCCCCAATAAGATTATAAGTTATCATAGAAATTTGTATAGAATTCGGTTCAGTTAATGTTGAACACATACGACTTGATGTATTTACAGTATCCCCTACTAATGAAAATTGTGGCTTATGGTAACCAACAACTCCAGCAGTTACAGGGCCACTGTTTATTCCGATTTTAAACATAAGATTACTTCCATCTTTAAGTTGAATTTTTTCCATTTCTTTCAGAATAGCTAAAGCAAATTCGATTGCCCTACGAGCATGAGGAATTTTAATAAGAGCTGAGTCCATACCAGATTCTGAATCTTTAAGCCCAGCACAAGCTAGATATGTCTTGCCAACAGTTTCAATTTTTGATACTCCGAGGTTTTCACAAAGAAGGTCTATACGGCCAAAAATATCATCTAAGAAATATGTTAGTTCTTGAGGAGTGTATAGATTAATTATTTTATCAAAATCATACATATCACAAAATACTACTGATACTGTACCTTTATCTTCTGCAATATATCTAACACCTTCTTTGACTCTTTTTTTTACAAACTCAGGTAATAAGTAACTTAAGATATTTGAAGCTTTTTCAACTTCGATTTCAACTTTTTGAATATACCCGAAGTCATTACGTCTTGCTAATGTCCGAGAGTAACATATTAATAATATTAATACACCAAAAGTAAATATTATAATAGCCCAGTGGAAGACTACAACGTATATACCTTCAGGTTCAACCCTATTTGTCTCAACGATGCATAAAACTACGGATATTATGTATAATATTGAAACCTGAATTACACTTTCAATCCAATTATAACTAAATGCAATACCAAATACAATCATAAATATCGGGTATCTAAAAATAGTTGAGTAAGTACTTGAATATGCATCTGTTAAGCAAACAATCACAGTTACTGCAAAAATTAACAAATAAAAAGAATTCCAGTTTATATTTTTATGATATGTTCCTATTAATAAAAACAATGGAAGGATTGTTGGAATTACGGTGTAATAGCCAAGATCTAAAATAGTTGGAACATCTACCATTACCAAAATAAAATTAGCAGAAGCGATAATAAACAAGCAAGAAATAGCAATTCTTAAATGTTTAATATGATTTGAAAAAAATGAATTAACATATTCTCTCTCTTTAAATAGCGATTTGAATTTCAGCGTTTTTTTATTAATCTCAAATGAGTTATCTTTCGGTAGTATTTTCCATACTGTTGAATCAGTAAAAACTTTTTGTATTTTGATAGAAAACTGTTCAATTCTTGTTAGGAATTTATACTTCATTAATTCATGAGCATTCAGTGAAGAAGAAATAAAACAAAATATAGGAGCTATGCAAACTAAAACCCAAAATGTGCTTCTTCCAATTATAGAGTCTTGAGAAACATATGAATATCCTAGTTTGTAATTGCAAGTTATTGAAATAATTATGATTAAACTGATTAAACCCACAAAAAAGTACACTATTTGTAAAAACTTTCTGGAGGTATTAAAAACTGAGAGAAGTATAAAAAAAATTGAGATGATAATAAAAAATTGCATGCCTATTGATTCATAATCCTCAGTAAAACCATTTTTGTTAACAATACTAGAACAAAACAAAACCAGACAACCATATACTAAAGATCCATGAACAAAACCTTGTCCTATTGTAATATAATAATCACGGGGATTCATTAAATGTCTTAAATATCCATTTGAGTATAAATTTGGATGTTTTTGCAAATCTTTATAGCTGATTTCCACATCAAAAATCCCAATGACTACTAATATAGCAAATGTAACAAATAAATCATAGCACACAATAATATCATAATCAATAAGTGGATTTGCAGAAAAATGGGCTGCTATTTGATACCAGAAAAGTCCAGAAAAAAGTAAAAAGTTTTTGTAAATGCATAATTTTATCACTTTAAGCATTCGAGTATGACTAGAATGCCCATACTTCAAAATAATTTCAATAAGTTTTGGGAATGTCTCTACTTTTATCTCATAAAATGCTTGAAGTAGTGAAGTAGAGTTTTCTGAGTTTTGAGTTGACTTTGTTACATTGCTTTCAATAGGTTCATTTTGTGAATTACTTGCAAATACCCCAGTATTTGAATCCAAATAAACTCCAATATCCGCTTCTAAAATAACACCAGCATCACATCCTTCAGAAGTTATAGCAACAACTGTAGGCTTAAAAGTGAAATTATTCTTAGCAAGCTTAACAACTTTAACTTTATGCTCAGGGGTTAAATCATTAAAAAATACTGACCTTGCCGCAAACAATAAAATAATCAAATTTTTCCTAAGTGCTCGTGTTGTCAGAGCAAGGTCAAGAGATTTGCTATCAACAGAAAGGGCAAAATTAAACGTGGTTGTATTATATCTGTTGAAATTCTTGTTTTTTTTCTTAAATCCAAGCATTGTGAGTAAAGGGTACCCAGAAGATTTTTTTTTATTTCCTCTTCTAACTTTATTCCTAATGTATTTGATGCTTTTTCTATAACTTGTTGGAGGGTATTCAGACATATGTTCCTCTGAATTAAGGTGTTCAAATTGATCATTTTTAACTTCTTCGATTTCTGCAAGTTTTTCAAAAGACTTCCCCATATAAACCTTCTGTTTAACAAGTTTTTCCATTTCTTCCATGATCTCGCTTGCACTTGAGAACTCTGAAAGCCTTATTATTGGAGTTTCTTCGTTTATTATCCCTGCTCGTATCCCTGTTAAAAGCGCACTTTCTTCTGTGTCGCAGGTACTGATCCACAATTTCATCCCAGCATCTGTAAGAGTTTTTACAGCTTCACAAACCCCTGGACTAATATTTCTTTCTATGCCAATAATTCCTAAGAAACTTAAATTTGAAGCATATTTTTCAAAAATTCCTTTAAGACGGCCTTGATAGTTTATAAGAGATGACTGAGCTTGTTTGAGTTCAAAGTAAAATTTTTTCAGCTGATCTCTTTGGATAAATTTGAAGCCATATGCTATTTTTCTAATTCCAAAAAGAGTTCGGCCTGCTAAACACTCTTCTATCATTTCTTGGTCAATTTCATCTTTAAAACTAGCTATCATATGCTCTAATGGCCCTTTTTCAATAATGACAATATCCTCCTCTGTTAGATTTTTCAAAGCAATTTTTATAACAGATTTCTCAATAAGTTCAGAACACAAATATCGAAACTTGAGTCTTTTATTCCCAATTTCAATCTCGCAATCCTTCTTATCACGATGCAAAACATTAATCCCGATGCTTTTTCCAAATTCCAATATAACATGATCATCAATGCTTATGCATTTATCAAAATTAGGCAATAACTGATTACACATAATAATCCCTACAAAAAAATACTGTTTTTCTACTGTGAGCATCTCATTTTGAATTGAAATTTTCAAGTTTTCAAAGGTATTTATTGGTATTTTATAAGCCAAGCGGTTAGATTCATTTATTAAAGGGCTGATATCACTATCTCTATGGTTTAAAGTATTTGTTTCATAAAATTCATAGTTTTCTTTACACATGTAAACTGATCTTTGGATTATACAAGTTTGAACTTGAAGATCATTGTCAGTCAGAATTCCTGTTTTTTCTGTGATTATATATTCAACTTTGCCTAAGTCTTCAATTATTTTTGGATTAGGTATTGATATCGATGATTGCTTTTTTTTGGATTCGTGTCTGAGAATCAGCCAAGTTTGAGTATATTTTATTATGCGGATTAGTAAAATAAATGATATTGGGAGTAGGCAACTAAACAAAATGACAAAGTTAAAAAACAGTTCTTGTCCTGTACTTCCAAGTTCAAGGTTATAAAAGAAATAGTTTATTAAAAAGCATAGCAAAATGGCGAAAATCATGATAGTAAAGCTAACCATCATCATGATATTAAATGTTTTGTCGTACTTAGAAAATTTCAAAAAGTTATTCGGACTGCAGTTTAACCACATTTTTGTATCTTTGCCTGTATAAGTAACAAGGGTAA
Source organism: Stentor coeruleus (assembly GCA_001970955.1). NCBI lineage: Eukaryota > Ciliophora > Heterotrichea > Heterotrichida > Stentoridae > Stentor > Stentor coeruleus. The sequence goes on along the minus strand of MPUH01000268.1, from coordinate 2,599 downwards.
GGACCCAAGAGCAATTAATAATTTTAGCTCCAGCTGGAATGAAATTATCTTGTTTTAAGTGAGTCACATGAGGATTACTTTTTATCTTAATCTTCCCATGAAACCTTGCAAATGATTGGCATGGTTGAATAACTTTAACATTTTCAATATGCCGTAAAAGTTCAACAATACTCATTCCATCATAGACAATAAAAGTTTGAGTTTCTTTAACAGGTTTTTTTTTAACCAGATCTATTTTACCTTGTACACCTTTTAGATCAATAAAAACTTCATTAGTATCACTATCAACTGCTAATATTATCGCATCAGCTGGCATGATTTCATTAACTTTAATAAGAACAAGGTCACAAACACTTATATCTTGGGATTTTTTCATGCAGAAATCAGTTTCATTAAAAACTTGATACCATCGGTTATTTAATTCTTTATCAAAATAGTACTGAATCCTCGCGATTTTAATATTTTGATATAGCCGACTTAAAATCATCAACCCAAGTGGTAACGCAACACTAATTTTTAAACTAATTTTCTCACAGTATGGGGAAAATTCTACAGCCATAAGGAAAATCATCCAAATGTAAGGCAACTTTTGAAATTCTTCAAGCACTGTTTTTGGAATAATGTTCCAGAAAGTGTATTTCTGAGTTATGACTTTGTTTGATTTGAATGTTGAGATAGTGTTGAAATCTATAACTCTGAAAGCTGATTCTTTTTCAAGCTTTTTGCCAAATATAAAATTACGATTACGCATTTATATTTTGACCGAAAACTCTTAGAAACCATAATATCGATGATGGTAGTTAATTATATAATAGACCTTTGTAAGAGGGAGAAATGATAAGTAAAGTTTATGAATCAGATAATTTATAATCAATTTGTTTGTAAATTTTGTAAATTCTGAAAGAAATAAGTGTTGCTTTAGAATACAATTTGAGTATTTAGGGAATTAATTATTAAAATAGTTAAAGCATATAATAAAGTTGTAGCTAGCTGGAAATTTTTGATTCAGAGTGGGTGTTTATATTTTTTATAGACTTTGATTAAGATTTTTGCTTTTGTGGATTTTTCAAGTCAAAAAAAATTATTATGATTTAATTAAAGGGTTTAGATATTTCAGAAGTGACAGTCTTTAATAATATAATATCTCTTTTTGTTATTGCATTTATTTCTAACCTATTAACTAAATACATAAAATTGTATAGTTTTTCATTTCTGATAAGTATTGGGATTATATGAATACATAATTATTTTCTTTATCGCTGGACAATTATGGATACACAACTATATTAGCTCTTAAAATACTGTTTTGAAATGAATTAAAATAATCAAACTATTATTTTTATAGTGTAATTATTTCAATGAGAATAAGCAAAAAAAAAACATTAAACCTTATCTAATGAATACAATAAATATATTTAATTTAAGAAATATTTATTGAAATGCTGTGATTGTTTATGTTTAAGATTTTCAAGCACAAATGATCTTAAATTTTATTTTTAAAAAAAAGGTAATAGTTGGAAAAAAAATTATTGGATTTGCCTTTTCTTAGCTTTATTAATAAATTTATGTTGAGATTTTGATATAAAACTATGTATTTTAATTATTATCATATAAACACAACAAAAAAAATTGTAAAAACATCTTTGGCTGATAAGGTAAAAACTAAAGCGTATATTTATTTTCTTTAATTGCTATGATTAAAATTTTATTAAATTTGTAAATTAGTAATATTATTTCATTATTAGAATGCTCTAAAATAAATGGGTCTATAAAGCTCTTTTCCATATATAATATTGAATATAAACTTTATTTAAAAGATAGTTGGCATTCATAAAACATACTAATTATAATCCAAGTATCGCTAATTCAAAGTTATTTATCTTCAACCTTACTATGAAATTTCACAAAGATAACCATAGGATTAAATGATTCTTTCATATCAGACTTATAGCCAGTTTTTGGGGTGATAATAATAGCTCTTTAAGGACAAATGCGATTGATACCAGATTAAATCATATGATAAAGTTAAATAAAATTGCATTCCAAGCATAGTAATATATAAAATACGAAAATTGTAATATTATATATCAGAGAGTATTTAAGTTCTATTAACAGTTAAAAAAAAATCTAAGGAAATAAGCTAAACTAAAACTCTAAAATTTATCTTTAGACCTATAAAAAACCTTATTATTTAACACTAAAATACATTTTTATATATGCTCACTATTGAATTTCAATAAAACTAAACTTTCAGGCGAATATAATCTTTTATTAAATATTATTTTATATTTTAGTTTTTATAGTTTATCCAAAATAATATTAAAGCATATGCTGACAAATATGAGTATTATTTTTATATTTTTATTTGATATCATTTCTTACTACTAGCATAAACTAACTATTCTTATCAATAACTATATAAAATTACATATCACCTTTATAACAAAAACTCTATAAACATTCTTTCACAAAATAATCCTCTCTTCAATCTTACATAAAAACTCGATCCTACCTTTTCAATATCATTCCACAACATTTACTTCAATAAAAGTATTTATTATCATATACTTTTACATATCCTCAACAATAACCCCAATTA
>MPUH01000267.1:0-71378 GCA_001970955.1 Stentor coeruleus | reverse complement strand
ATCTCTTAGTGTATTCTAATTAACTATAATATATATAATTTTTAATCAATAAGGTAGTTCTATATATATTAGATAGACTAGTAAGTATTTATTATATCAATTATTTTTTAGCTAAATTCTAAATTTATTTAGAAAATATAAATACTTTCGATAACTAAATACATTGAAAAATATTTATGCCGGCAATCTTTATACAAATTAGCTTAATTATATTAATACTTTATATACAGCAATCATTATTTATCACTTGCTTTCTAAGAATCTTTTAATCACTTATAATTAACTATAATCCAATAATAATCTAAATTTTAACACATTTATACATATAAGCAACCCATTAGCCCAAAGAAAGTGATATCATAATCATGTTTTTGAAAACTTCTAAAAAACTAAATCTAATCCTTTTAAATAAATTGTGTTGTTCATAAAATTATAATTCTTATTTCATCTTCAAAAGTAAACCAATTTAATCTCCACTTAGATTTAAGTATTTATACCAATCTTTGTAACCAATTTATAAATAAATGGTTAAGGATAAAAAAAGATATTGGAACAAAAATGTGATTTTTATGCAGGAGGATAGAATTTTATCAAGCCTTATAAGATGTCTCGGTGCAAAAAACTGGAAAAAAATCAGTATGCTTCTATCTAAGAATAGCTTAAGCACTTTAAGAACCCCAAAGCAATGCAGAGATCGCTGGGTTAACCAATTAGACCCCAAGCTTTGTTCTGATACATGGTCTATCGAGGAAGAAGCTCTTTTAGTAGAAAAGTACAAAGTTTTGGGTAAAAAATGGAGCAAAATCGCACGCTTTTTCATAGGAAGATCGCCAAACAGAGTTAAAAATCATTTTTACAGCCTAATTAGAAAAAATCTCAGAAGGTACAATAAAAATCTTCCAGTTCAAAAAAAAATCACTGAAAATGTTCGTATGGTTCTTTGTAATAAAAAATACTCAGAACTTGTTGTCCAGCCAACAATCCCGAAAAGATTTACGAAATTTAGTTGCTCATCAAAAACTGTAAAAAAAATTGTTAAACCTTTAAACAAAAAGGTAAATGATGAAGGGCCTTTAACCCAAAATTCAGAATTTTTTAGTTTATTTGCAACTCTTTCAAATACTGAGCATGAAGTCAATCCTTTGATGGACTTTTGGATTATTCCACTGTTCATGCCTAGCTAAAATTAATTATAATTCTTTTGATTTTTAATAATAAAATGATAAATGATGTTGATATTACTTGGACAAGTAGATGTATTACTAAAAGTTTGTGAGAAAATATAAGTAAAATTGAGATATTGATGTAAAAATTTTATTTAGAATATGTTATGAACTATAATGAGGGAAATTATGTTTATAAGATTAGAAATTCAAGTATAAATTTTTGTATTTATTTAAGAATGGATTTTATTGGATATTTGAATGTTTTTAGGAATTCTTATTGATTGTATACTTAGGGTTATTGAAAAAATAGTAAGATAATAGTTTAATTTATGTAATAAGTCGCTATTATTTTGTAACTTTTTTATGTAGATTTAAGTTAATAATAAAATTCTACTTAGGAATAGAAAAAACTTGTAAATTTAATAAATACTACTTATCCATATAGGAAATTAAAGAACTTTAAAATTATGTTATTTTCGATCTAGATATTATTGATTTAAATAAAATTGCAACAACTCCAAGTGATTTACAAAATTAAAAATGGGAAATTAGAATATGTGTTTGCAGCATTGTAGTCAAATTTGAATTAACACTAATAAACATCGTAAAAAATAAAAAAAAAAACTCTAAATTATACTATCAAAAAAGTATGCTAATTGATTTTCTCTAAAAATATTAATGTTATAAATGGTAGCTTATTATAAGCAATATTTGAATAATTTTTTCATATGGAAAGTTTTACAAGGATGCTTCAAGTATGAAGTTATTAAATATTTGAAGGATACTTAAACTGTTGCATATAGTAAAATAACTTTAGATATTAGTTATTATTTATTCAAGAAATAAAAGAAATGTAAACTAATTTTAATTAGTATTGCACATTGATATTATCACAATTTTTCGTTATGTGCTGACTAAAAATATTTTTCAGTAATCTTTCATATTGACATAGTTGCTTATCAGTGTAGTCATTGTAGTAATCTATACTGCTTTATTATTAGAGATGATATTATCGATTTTTATTGGATTTAACTTATAAATAATAATTTCCCAGCAAAAAAAACCAAAAATAATTTGAATAAGTATCTCTTTACTGAAAAATCGAAATTATAAACTGCTTAAGCTTTACTCATAAAATATCAGAATGGTATAACAATCGAAAATTTTAAAAGTCATCTCTGAAAGAAAAAAAAAATTTTTTTTCAGTATCAAAAAATATCAATCATTAAGAAAAATAAAGACTACTTTTAATCAATTCTAGTTTTTTTTTAAAATGAAATCTATGATTATCAGGATATCAAAACATCTAAAATACATTAGAATAATTTATGAAGAAGTCCTTAATGCATAGATAAACACTGAGATTTTATTGATTTTTTAGAAAATGTCAATATAAAAAATGAAACAAGAAATTTTTAATTTTAAAAATTGTCTAATAACCTAACAACTAATCCTGACCTGGGTTTTGGTTCAAACCAAGTTGACTTTGGTGGCATAATAAGCCCTGAATCAGAAACATCAATAATATCTTGCACTGACACAGGTCTCAAAACAAATCCAACTGCAAATCCTTCATTACATTTTTTGACAATCTCTTTAGAACCTCTAATACCCCCAATAAACTCAATATTTTCACTCTTACTAATATCTTCAATACCAAGTAAAGGTTTTAAACAATACTTTGTCAAAATATATGAGTCAATATTTTCTAATAAATCTTGATTTTTATCATTACCAACCCATCTAAGACCTATCCATTTACCTTCAATATACATAGCAAAAGTATTTTTTTCTTTTAAAACAGGCTGGTCTAGTGTAAAAATGCAAAAATTTTCCTCAAGGGATTTTATAAAACTTTTACTAGTTACTCCAGATGGAAATTGCTTTATAACACGGTTATACTCCATTACCTGAAGTTGGTTATCAGGAAAAAGCAAACTCAAAAAATACTCAGAATCTCCTGGAATCCCATTTTTTCTTCGTAATTTTCCTAATCTTGCTGATGCTTCAGTTCGATGATGCCCATCTGCAACATATGAAAAAGGAACTTTAGCGAATTCTTCTATAACAGCTTTTGTGTAATTTTGTGAGGATTTCCATATACAATGCTCACTATTATCATTGTCTAAATACGTTATAAAAGGTTTATTGCTTGTTATTTGAGAAATCAGATTACTAATGTTTTTATTGTGCTTGTATAAAAACATTACTGGCTCAGTGTTTGCATTTTGAGCTTGAATTAGGGAAAATCTATCTTGGACTTTTACTTCTCTTGTTAACTCATGGGTTTTTATGATTTTTGATTCGTAGTCTGATACTGAACTACCACAAAGAACTCCATATTGTATATGAGATTCTTTTCTGATTGAATAGATATAAATACGAGATTCTGTATCAGGTAAAAGCCAATTATTATTTATAAACTTGCTTAAATTGGATTTTCCTTTAGAGTAAATTTGCTTATCATATGATCCTACCTGACTTTCTATATCAATTTCTGGCTTTGTACAATGCAAAAAACTATACTCATTACCTTTCGCGAAATTTTTAGCTTCACTACTATTTATCACATCATATAATGGGCTGGCAATAAGCTTCACCAAATCTTCTCTAGGACTAAAACCTACAAATGGGCATATAGAAATTCTTCTTAAAGCTTTATATGAAAGTCCAATCATATTTTTATTTACTTAGTAATTCCCTTATTAAATCCAAATTATTATTCCTAAAAAATATTCTAATTAAATCATTCTAATATTTCTTATTGATTTCTTATATACTAAAAAAACTTGTAAAATTTTAAGTTTTTCTACTCAAATATTGATTTTCAACAAAAAATTCCACAATAAACTGTAAAACATAATTAAAAGTTTTTAATGGAGGCTTTTCGAAAATGATTAAGTCTTATGGCTTATTTTTTATACAAATTAAACCATGCGGCGAATGAAAAGATGATTTCCACCACCTGAAGAAATAGAAAACTGAAAAAAGATTTGTTTGTATGTGAAATGTTGAAGGAATTTCAGTGTGGGTAGGATTCTTAGGGAAATACTAGGGGTAATTTTATTTTTAATCATTATTTTATCTATAAGTCTATAGGGAAAATTAAGATATTAAGCAGACACAATGATTCCTTGTTATATCTTCGTTTATTGTAGCATCAGAACTTGAAATATAACTTCTGTATCCATTGTTATTTGAGCCAATTATCGATACTTCTTGAATAGAAGGTGAAAGCATAGACGCTTCATTGTTGTTAGTGTTTGTTATTGTTATGATGCTCTGGGTCGATGACTCAGATTCAATGTCTAGGAAAACCTTTTTACGCTGAGTAAGCATTTAATGTATTATATGCAATATGGATTTACATTTTTCATTTGTGCCATTACAAGATATGAAAACTTGATAAGTTAAATATTAAAATAAGAAAGTAGACTAGAGTTTATAAATTTATGTTGATAAAATTTACTATGATTTTTGAGATGAGAAATCAAAATAAGGTAAAGTCATGCTGTTTGCAAATTTTGATAATATCTCCTGTGATTTCTCAGAACTGCAAATCAAACTTTTATAAAAACTTTGTATCTCATCTACCATATCTTCAGGCTCCTTTGATTTTTTTTGATTTTTTTGTAATATTTTATCACTTTTGTCTTTTTTTAAAAACACTCTAAATATATTTCCATCTGTCTTTACAGAATTCTGATTTTTATTTGATTCAAGAGTATTCGAGATATTATAATTCTGATTTTTTACTGTTTCTGTAAAGTGCATATTTTGAGAATTTACTACAAACTCATTTTCATCTTTTTTGATAATGTGCGCATAATTTGAATGCACAAATTCTTCGTTTAGTTCATTGGTATTGTTAATAAATAAATTTTCTTCTTCATCAACTTCATATATTTCTTGGGATTCATCATTACTTTCATTAGTTTCAGGTCTCTTAACTAAAATATCTCTAATGTTTTTGATATTTAAAAGAAACTTTAAGCTGCCTTTAAGTTTATATTCTTCTGGGATACTTTTATTGTACTTTCTAAGGTTTATACGGACTATGCTGTAAAAGCGATTTTTAATTGAATTTCCACATCTCCTATGCAGAAATTTCGATATTTTACACCACTTGTTTCCAAATATACTATACTTATCAAAAAGTATATCATCCTCCTCCTTTGTCCAAATATTTTTGACTATAGCTGGATCAACATTATTAACCCACCTATCTCTACATTGTTTAGGTGAACGATTTAGAATCCCGTATTTATTTGACATTTCATTACTTATTCTCGTCCATCTATTGCATCCGATTGTATTTATGAGGTCTATCAAAGCCAAATCTTCCTATTTAGAAAATACCTGTAACGTCCATACTTTGCCTGTTTTAATTTCCATTTATAACTAAAAAATATGTTAGTTTATGAAATTATCACAAAAATATTGTGTTTTTTATAGTATAAAGAATACGATATGATTAACTTATAGTTGAATGATATAAATTATAATTTTCTTGAATAAATCAAATTCTTCTTGTAGGATTAATTAAAATATCTTTATGATAAAAAAATTGTATCAAATCTTCAAAGAAAGTTTTCTTATACTAGCATTGTTTTTATATTGTTATAGTTAATTTTGTATTTAATCTTTGATCTTGTCTTGCTAGAAATTAAATTAAGTTGATTACCTTTTATCGGTTTCACCCTTTTAGAAAAAATTTAGTTTTTGAGTAAAAAGAAAAGACTCCTTAGAAAAAATAATAGAGAGCATGCAATTTTTTTGTTTTTTACAATCTTTTTATGAATTGTTTTACATTAGGTCTTGATTTTTTTTCTAAAATTTACTTTATCTTAAAAATTTCTATGCTGACATACCTTAATTTTTAACTACTACTGCTATGCCAAGCCGCTTTAGGTAAAACAAATTCGCAAACCTTAATCTAGCAACATTTTACAGTTCCTCAAATTGATTTGGATAATTTTTCATTAGTGTAAAAACTTTAACTTTATCCTATTCAACTGAGAAAATTGGTTACATTTTCCATTATCTACTTTTTAGGAAATTTTATTCATAAAACTATCGATTTCACCTTTGTCATCATATCTTTATTATCACAGCACTTTATTATTTATCCATTCACACAGCAGTTCAGAATTTCACTCCAAAAAATAATCATTTTCTAGAAAATTATTAGTTTCTTTAAAATTTCAAATTTTTCCCTATATTCTTAACACCTTCTCTAAAATTCTTATCTAAAATCTTTCATGAACAACCAGACCCAGAAAAAAAAATTACCCTTTACACTTAGAATTTTAGCATATCAGAAAAAAATATGAATCTTAATAAGCTCATAAACTAATATGGTGATGAGACTGATCTTAAGATCCTTTAGCAAGCTGGAAAAAAGATCAGACCAACCTTTACAAGTAACTTTTATATAGAAATCTCCAATGATTACTTCAGTTTATAAATATACCAATCGAACTTTCCCTAAAATGATCCCAAGATTGGTCAGATTTCAATGGAGCGATCTTGTGATATACAGCGAGATCTTCTTTGTCGGTCTTATGGTTTATATTCACTTTATTGACCCTTAATAAATAAAATCAAGTTTATAATAAGTTTTAAACAAGGGTAATAAATATAAGCAAATTTTTTCCTAAGCAAATATTATAAAGTTTAAAAAACCAAAGCTAGTCTTAAAAACTCTGTGAATTGAATCCCAATATCATAGCAGCCAAACAATAAAATCATCAAATAAACAAAAAAAATAAACATCTGAATTTAATACAAAGTAAATTTTCCTTTACATAAAATTTATATTTTTCATAATAAATACGCTATTTCCATCTAAAATTCTTACAACTTTTTCTCTAAAATCTTATAAATATTCTCTCTACAGCATCTTTTATACATCAAAACCAAAAAAAAAAATTTTCCCTATCCTAAAACTCACTACATAATCTTAAAAAACTACCCATCCCATTTAATAAATCCTATTTATCATATCTTTATAATTTCTTCTCATAAACTTACACAATAATAATACAAATTTCCAAAAAGCAAAATTTTGTCTTGAATAATAATATTTAAATGGGAAATTTTTGTGCTCGTAGCGAAACTGAAGACCCAAACACAATAGCACGTGCTATTATAGGAGAGGACTACAAAGAATTTCCTGACAAAATGGCTGGAAATGGGGTAAAAGCCACCCCAGCTTGGCAAGCGACTATAACCAGAGCTCAATTGAATCAAAAAAGAGACGAGTTTTGGCGTTCAAGAACCGAAGGTAAACGTCGTGTATGGATCGCCATAAAAGCAGCAGTTGAAGCTGACCCTGCAACAGCTTTATCCATACTCCAAAACACGAAAATTACAATGAAAATTGGAAATCTAACAGTTCTTGAAGATGATGAAGGGAATATTTATAGCATTCCTATTTACATGATAAACAATCCAATAAGCTTTCATAAAGAAAAAAAACATAAAGGAAGACAAGTTAATGATGAACAATCAAGTATAAAAGTACGTTTGAGAAGAGCTGGTAAAAGTGATGATGATGAATTGGAAATAATGAATACAGCTAAAGTTGAAGAATTGAGGAAATTGTTTGCTGATAAAATCAAAATATTGCCGAGTCAAGTTAGACTGTTTTATGATGGGAAAGAAATGAAAGACCATTGTGTGCTTTCAGCGCTTTATATTGAGGATGGTGTTGTTATACAGGCGTTTTTGAAAAGTTTATAAGTCATATAATTCTTTTTAGTAATGAATATTGGAATATGTTTGATTGTGAAGGAGTTTTGGTAAATATACATGTTTTTTTTTTATGTATAGATGAGTGCTTAAAGCATGTTTATTTAGAAAATTATAAATTAAAGTACCTTTTTTAAATAAGGTGGGGTATCTGAACTTCCTAGGGTATCAAGTTCTTCAAGTTGTAGAAGTTTGTTCCAGATTTCGATTTTAGTTATTTCGTTGTCTAGTTTTTCATTATCTTTTGTCATTTTTACAAGAAGTTTATTCATGTTAATCCTGACGAGTGGTCTTACTGTAAGCGGTTTAGGACTTCTAGGTCTTGACAAAGCGCTTCCATATATTCTTAAAGTTGGTTTGCCTTTTAAAATTTTACAAGCCCTAGGTGAAGCAATTCTTAATGGGGTGCGCTTTCTACTAGTATTTCTTTTACTACTATGATAATTGCTTGATGCTCTTGATTTTGAGTTAATATTACTAGCATATCTTTCTTCTTTTTTAGGCATGCCAACCTCTTCTAAAATATGCAAATTTGAAAATGCCATCCTTTTAGGAGAATCTATCGATTCTCCCCAACACATAATTTTGACAACAGTTTTACCAAAATTGTTCATTGGGATATCTTTAGCTTTATAATGTATTTCATTGTTTATTGCATCTTCTATTGTCCTGTATACATATAAATAAGGTGAAGGATTTGAAATATCTTGATCTAAAGTTAATCCTGGGGATAATTCTATTGATGGGTTCATATAACAATAAGGTTTGGATTTTATAACAACACAAAGTTTATAAAAGAACTTTTGCTTTAAAAACTCAACCATTTTAATTATTAAAGAATTTTGGATCTGTCCTGTACAGATCGACGCACGCAAAAAATATTAAATTATTCCTTCCAACTTAACCATCATTACGCAAATTAAAATAAAATCTTATCAAACTCAAAGGATCTTAAAAAAACTCTTAAAATTCATCTCACAAAACCAATAATTTTCCTAAAAACTAATTATAATTCCTTAACTAAAAACTAAAAGATAAGCCAAACCAGTAATCATAATATACTCCGAAGCCGATGCTGTAATTTTATCATTAGGTTGCTTAGCTGGGGCAAGTTTAATATTCAAATTATCAGCATCAAAAATTGCATAATAAACATGCAAAAAACTAGCTCCAAACCACCAACAAGTATCACTATTTTTATATATAAGCAAAGTACAAGTCGACCCATCCTCTCTCCACAAATTGCTTCCAGAAACATCAATTTTAACATCATCATACATAAAACTCAATGTATAAAAGTTCTGAACATCTTGACAAAGTGCATAAATAAACCCATCATCATTATATTTATATGATATTTTCGCATTATCCAAAGCATCTTCAATCTTTGAAAAGCCTTCAGTATTTGCTTGTATATAATTTATGCTAGAAATCCCTACAATAAAATTTTCAGCTAGCTTGTTACTTCCTAAATAAACTGAATCAAGTTGAACTTTCCATTCTTCATAAGGTGAAATAACTGGTAATGTAACAAGAATCTTATTTGTTGTTGAATATGTACTTAGACTATATGTTCCTATTTGAAGTACAGATGAAAAATCTCCATATGAATCATAGGTTGTTAAATATCCTAAATCAGCTAAGTAAAGAGAAAAAACTTTTTGTGTTATATGCCCAGAATCTTTTAGATCGTCTAAAAGGGTGTTGTATGAGTAATCTGAATTTTTTAAACCCATTGCTAAAATACCTGAGTATACTGCGTTGCTGAAACCAGTTATTGATGATGCTACTATTAAAGATGAATTTGTTGATACTGAAGTTGTATCGCCAATAGACAATTTATCTTCATAATAATATCCAGTCACTTTAGATCCACTTAAATACTAAATAAAATATACAGTATAAGTTATCATTTCAGATGATTTCTTTTGACCTGAGGTTGATTCAGACTCTTTAAAACTGATACCTAGTCCTGTACAGGTTGTACAATCTTCCCCAATAACCCAACTTATCTAAATAAATTATACAGCTGTTCCAGTACTAACTCTTAAATATACTGTTTGTGGTGGGGTGCCTAAGCTTATTTTTGCAGTATAATAAAACTATATAAGAATCACATTGCTATGATTTATAAGGTCAGATTGGCTAAGAGAACGAGAATTATCTTTTGGCTTAGTCTCAGTAACTTTGTATAAAGGTAAAGTTATCTGAGCTACTGCGAGAGATAAAATTAGAAAGGATTTCATATTATTATTTAGGAAATTTTGGAAGAAATAAATTATGGTTTATGGATTTATTGACTAGAGATAATGATAAAGGTATAATTATTGTATTTTAAGTCTGGTAAAGTGTTTGTAAAGAAATTGATTTAAATAATATATGCTGATAAAATATGGATGCTTTATAAATATATTACATTTTTTTTACTATATAAAAATTAGGTTTTATGATTTTTGTTGGATTTAATTTTGAAAAGAAATAATTATGATACAGTTTAATTAAGTGCGGTTTTATAAATTTTTCATATTATAAGCTAAGAAATTATATGTAATGGTGGAATAAAATTTAATTATTATGATTGTGCTATCATTAAAGCATATAAATTTATTAGATAATGTGATTAAATTATAGAGAAAACACAATTAGATATAAATTAGCTGGGCTAATAGCATTAAAATATTTGAGAATAATTCTTAAGAGTTTAAAAAAATATTCTAAAAGTAATATTATTAAAGTAATATTATTAAAAAAAAGTAGTATGAAGCTATAATTTGTAATAAAATGCTTTAAATTGCAAAAGCCTACTATTTCATTAAAAACATATTTGTAATAAAATGCTTTAAATTGCAAAAGCCTACCATTTCATTAAAAATCTATTTATAAACTCTTCATCAAAAAAAAAAATAATCATAATCATTACCTATCTTATTCAGTAAGTTCTTTTTCTAATTCTAAAACTTCCGGTTTGCATATACAAATTTCTGGCCTAATACTATTATCCTTAGCCAAAAACTCGCATGGTCCGGCATAAGAATCCACTCTTCTCATATACATCACATTAAAAATCTTTTTCCCATGTTCATAATAAGGTACCTGAGGGTATGCATCATTAACATTTCTAGGCCTATATTTTCTCCAAGTCATTAAAACAACACTTTCAAAAAGTGCACTTTCAGACTCATTTACACTNCAAAATCCTTATCCTAAAATCCCTTATCCCATACCTTTATAAAAAAAACCTTAACATTTCTAGGCCTATATTTTCTCCAAGTCATTAAAACAACACTTTCAAAAAGTGCACTTTCAGACTCATTTACACTAAATTGCAACTTATAATATTCCTCATCAGTTGATAACACCCAAAGTTTTACAACATCTTTTAAAGACATTTTCTGACAAACTTTAGCAAATGGGCTCATCCTAGGTTTATAAGCTTCTTCATTCATACTCATAATCAATGTGTTAGCAATTTCATATATAAAATCTTCATATTTTTCATTAACTTCTACAAATTTCAAACATGAACACCAGAAAGCAGGGACACCAATATCAAAACATGTTCTATTATTAGGGATTTTTTCTAATAACAAACTTACAGGTTTATATCTTATTGAAGTTTTCATTTTTATATCAGAATAAATTTGTGAATCTCTAGTCATATGGTTTTCTTGATTGTGTATTAGATGTAATTGAGTTGTATACAAGTCTAATTTTGATGTTAGTCTTTGAGAATTGTGATTAAGAATATCAATACTATTTGGTATTGTCTGTAATAAAGATTTAGATGCTATTATCAAACCTAATGGAAGTCTATGTTCATGTGAGCCATCAATTTTTTTAAACCAATCCCCATATCTCATCCCATGATCTCCAGTTATAATAAGTATTGTTTTTATAGATGATTGTTGGTTTAAATATGATTTAAGAAAATCTTTTGTATCTAAATCCATTGTTGAAATTAAAAGACCTGAAGATTCATGAGCTGTATTGATATGAGTAAATATCCATTGACTCAAATGTTTATAATTATATGAAAACTCTTTTATATAATTGTGTACATATACATGAGAATTATATTGACCTATACATCTTTGTTTCATAGAATTGTTTTCAAATTCATTAAACCGTCTTGCTGCACACCAAAATGATGTGCCGATATGGTCTATTGTAATATTTTTACCAAAGTATCTAGCGAGATCATCTGTACAGCCTTCTTCTATGAATAAAGTTGCGTATTTTCGTTCATGACATTCTTTCCATATAGAGTTTTTGTAATGAAAATCTTCTTCGGGGATTTCCCAGAACATTTTGTAAGGGTTGTCACCAATAAGTTGTGGCATTATGTTATTAGCTGAAAACTCTCCCATAACATTATGGATTTTCATATCGAAAACCTGGAAATTTTCATTAAGTTCATTGTTTAGATAGTTTACTGTTTGAGGCATTTTTCTAAAGAAGGCTCTACGGCTAACTGAATCTAATGTTAGTGTAACAATTACAATTGGGTCTTTATGCGGTTGACGATTTAAGATTTCTTCTTTTGGTCGGTGTTTATATGTTACACTTTCTAAAAATTGTTTCTTATCTTCACTACATGTCCCAAATGCGTATTCTTGAGTTTTTGATTTCACTTGGAAAAGGTAGTTTGAAAAAGGTGTTGTGAACTCCCTTAAACCAAGAACTTCAGTTGTGTAGTCTTCTCCTAATACATATTTGCCTTTTTCTTTGTATTTGTCACAAGTCATTGTAAGACTATTCTTCTTAGTGTCAAGTTGGATAATATCTTCATTTTTATCAACTAATTCAGAACAATCAGGAAAATGTTTGTCAGGGAAAAGTTCTAAAGCTTCTTCCATAGTATACCCAAAAGATTCAGGTAAACATTGTATTAAAGGGTCTTCCTGGGTTATTCCTTCATCATCAAACAACTTTATAATATTCTTCTTTTCAACTAAATCGTTATCTTTATACAAATTCCAAGAGCATGTTTCACAATCATATAAAGATTCATTAAATATCATAGCTGAAGAAAATTTCTGTGTCCAAGGGTTAAATGCTTTAGATAAACTTACTCTTACCATTGAAACCTTCCATGAGACAAATCCTCCTATTGCCAAAAGAATTGCTATTATTCCAGCTCTGGCTAAATTCATAATAATATATAAAAGCTAATAATATGATTTTTTACTTTAAAAATTATGTAATATTTATATGTGAGAGTATTTATTGATACTTAATAAGTTAATAGATTATGTTATGAAAGAAGGCTTATGTGGTAAAGTTTTTTTGAGTTAAAATTTAGTTTATTCGGTAAATGATGCAAATTTTTTTTTACAATTTTGATAATTTTTTTGATGTTTTATGTTGAGTATAGTAAAATATATTTTGTATTTCTGGCCGAATGAATTTTAGATGAAACTTATCATTTTACGAAGAGAGACGATTTAGTAATTTTAAGAACTTATAAAATAAGGCACAATTTTAAAAGTTGTTTAGAAATACACGCTATGTGATTAATTCATATGATTTTTGGTTTATTAGTATTTAGTTAATAATAATTATCAAAAAACTTACAATATCTTAGTATATCAATCTTTATATTTTTACCAATTTTAAGTGCCAAGAGTATTTATCTAAAAGCACAATCCTTCTATAAACCAAAACTCCATTAACAAGGGCTGGAATAGTCAAGCGATAATTCCTAACTAATACTAAACCAAAACTCCAAAAAAAAAAATGTTATTGTCATTAGTTTCTATAATAAAAATGGCAGACTCAACGCGCATACTAGTCACAGGGCTTAAAATCTCAACAACTGAAGCTGCAGTTCTTCAAGAGTTCAAAAAATTTGGGGAAATCCAATACATCCGGCTTAAAAAAAGCAAACATAGCTTTTCATGCGTGATTTCCTTTTCCCATGCAGACTCAGCCTACTCTTCAAGAATCCAATACAATGGCAAGATCGTCTTAGGAAGTAGGATTAACGTGGTTCTTAATTCATGTTTTCCAATAAAAGATTATTCGACCAATATCTTTATCAAAAACATCCCGCCACAAATGGATACCGCTGAACTTGAAGAACATTTTAAGTGTTTTGGTCATATAGTAAACTCAAAAATTGTTTATGATATTAATGGAAACTCTCTTGGGTATGGATTTTTGATGTTTAGTTGTAAAGAAGCTGCAGAAAAAGCTTTAGATAAAGTTTCTGGGATTAATGCTGGTGGGATATGGCTTGAAATTAAAGCTTTTGTACCGAAACATTATAGGAAAATAGAATTTACGAACTTGTATGTGAGGGGTTTTGATGATGGGTTTACACAGGAAGACCTTGTTAAAGAATTTTCAGTTTTTGGAAATGTGGTTTCAAGCATTGTTTGCCATAAGAATGGAGTGCATTTTGGTTTTGTCAGTTTTTCATCAGGAGAAAGTGTCAATTTAGCTATAAAAGAACTCCATGGTAAGAAGCACAGCAGGGGTTTTGAGTGGTTTTTAAGTCTGAACATAAGCCGCAATGAAAGACTGATTGGACATAAAATCAAAAACCGCATAAACGAAGAAAATTGGCAAAAAACGAACTTGTACATAAAAAACTGGCCTATCGAGCTCCAGGAAGACCAACTCCGAAGTGTTTTTTCTCGTTACGGCAAGATTGATTCAGTCAAAATGCTCATGCAAGACTGTCTAACATTATATTACAACCACCCCGTCTCTGAAAAACGTTTAACAGGCCAGGTTTTCATAAGTTTCTATGAAGAAAAATCAGTTGAAGCTGTCTTGCGTGCTATGAAACATACACTTATCAATGGAACTTTGTTAAAAATCTATAGATGGGTACCTAAAGGATCTTTTCATAAAGGAATTTATAAACCTAAACAATATAAAACAAATATTCCAAGTCAGGTTCAGATACAAAAACCTAGTAATGATGCTGTTATGTATTTTAACTTTGAAAAGTTTAGAAATAGCAAGCCTGAAGATAGGAAAAGGATTTTTGGTGAAGCAATATATCAGGAAATATTTAAAAAATACGATAAATTGACTGGGAAAATCACTGGGATGATTATTGAACTGGATGAATATGAACTGCTGAGTATGATGGAGAATAAAAAGATTCTTTACCAGAAAGCGAAGGAAGCTATGAAAATTTTAGGGGCACATATGAATGAGGTTTAATTGTAAAATATGAATTTTTTTAGATAAATTAGATAGTAAGAGTATGTCGGAAATACTAAGAAAAAGGCTTGCAAACCGTCTGCAAGCTGATACTTTCGCAAAATCAAGAGACAAAACACCAACAGGCGAACGTGCAAAACTAGTCCCAAGTCTTCAATTGGACCAAACCCGATCATTATCAACCTTAAAAAAACTAGAAAAACTCAAACCAATCTCCCCTTTCCTACCAAACAAACTAGAAGGGACTTATACTGAAAGGCCAACAGGTTCAACAACTCCAATCATCCTAAGAGACCATCATTCAAATCTTCTTCAAAATTCATCAAGAAATGCAACAAAACGCAAAACACCGCTAAAAATCCTATCAAAACTTAAACCTATGCATTTACATGGTGACCTAGGATTTAATCAAAACAATCCTAACAACCTTTTTGCGTTTATCAACAAAATCAAATCAGACCCTGACCTTCACGATGATTTTTGGTATTTTAATAGAGGTGACTCTCCTTATGATTTAATATTAGCAAGTTTCTTAAAAAAAAATCCTGATGATTATTATACTTTAAGCTATAGGGGAATAGCCCATTATATCAAAGGAGAAGTAACATTTTTAACCTTAGAAGATTGGGAAAGAGAAGCTTATTTGTATAAAAAGTTCAAAATGATACCTTTTTTTGCTAAATACAGGAAATGGAAAAGTTTTGCTATATGGATGAAAAGGAGAAGAGCAACTATGATGGAAGAAGTTAAATTGGTACTTGAAAGGAATTTACCTTTTTTAGATAATGACTTACAAGAAGGGTTTTTGAGTATGAGACAAAAATGCGCAACTTTATCAAAACTTGATATACTAGATTTACCTGTAGATAAAACAAGAACACTTCATGAGTTTAACGATGATCAAAGATCAAAAGCTGTTATGCGGTCTAATGATATTAAATATATTGAAGACTCTTTATTAGAAAAACTTAAATCAGTATGTTCAGGGTCTACAGATAGATTTATTAGATCAAATATAACTGGAAGTATTTTAGATAAAGAAGAAACTTTAACTGCTAAAGATCTTCCACATACACATGAAGCTGTTATAAGAAGTCATTTACAACATTTAGGGAAATTTATAAGGTTACTTGATTATATGCTTATAAATGCTAAAGTTTGCTTTTGTACTAATGTTTTTGCTAAACTTTATAATTATGCGGCTATGCAAAGCTATGATAAAAGTGGAAAGAGAAGTAAAGGGATTTTGTATATGGATAGTGTTTTTAATGTTACTGAAGTTGGGTTTAGTCCTGAAATTAATAATGTTAAAACTTCATTTAAAAGAGCTGCGGAAAGGGCGGAAAAAACTATTTTTGAAAGGCCTTTTTTTGCTGAAGCTTATGATTTTAGTAAATATGTTAAATCACTTGCAGAATTTGAAGAGACTCCTTTAGTTAGTGATATTGATCCTGTTATAATTTCTAGGAATAATAATGAAATTGTTGAGTTTCAAAAAAAAATTACTTTAGCTTTGGAAAGCTATGGTGAAAAAATTAAAAACTTTGGACAGACTTGGATGGCTCATTTAAAAACCTACCAAACTAATAAAGCATTTAAAGTTAATAAACTCAGAAAGTATGATATTGACAATCTCAACAGGATAATTGTAAGATATAAAAAACAAATTGAAACTTTTAATAACTTACCTGAATATGTTGAAATCGAGATTTTTAAAATTAATCTCCAGCCTTTAAAATCTAAACTACTCCCATCATCTTTAGAATGCATCGAAAAAATAAGAAAATTCCTCCCTGAGCTTGCAAATGAAAATGCAACAGTTATATTAAAAGAGCTTATATCTAATAATAAAATTCTTTCATTCATTCCTGGAAGCATTCACGATTATATTAACCATAGTGAAAAAATAAAGCAAATCGAAGACAAATCCGAAAGCCTTGCTCTAAAAGTATTAAACCTCAAAGATTTCATTGAACTTTTACAAACACATTTAATGACACTTTCTCAAGACCTAAAAGAAAAAAACTCAGAAATTTCTCGAAATTATGATAAAATGCGTACAAGTCTCAATTTTACCCTTATGAGGGCAGAGCAGACAAAATACAAATTCACAAAAATTTTGAAAATGGAAATAAAACAAGTAAATGGCAAATTGGATAAAATAGCAAAAAAACTTAGAAACGATAAATTTAGTGATAAAACTTCATTTCCTAAAATTGTTGTAGAATTACTTAAAGAAGTATCTTTAGATGTTAATGATTTATATACAGATACAAGGAATTTTATAAGTTATCAAGATATTTTAGAACTACCAAGAAGTAATTTTTCAGGAGTTGATGCGATAAAAGAAACTTATGAGTTACTTTATATTATGTGGAATGGTATTTATAATTGGGATATAAAGGTGAAAAACTGGAGTATTCAAGCTATTGATAAGATAAATGCTGAAGATCTAAGCAGGCAGACTGAAAAGTATTATAAAAAAGCTTTGAAGTCATTAAAATTAGAAGAAAGTGGGAATTTTGTTGGCAGATACTTTATGGAACTTGTAAAAAGAATAAGAGATTATGTGCCAATTATCAAAGATCTTCTATGTCCAGTTTTTAAACCCAGACATTTCAAAATTATTCAAGAAATCCTTGGAAACTCGATGAATATATATTCAGGAACTTATAAATTTTATGAAATGATTCAATCATCAATATTTGCATATAAAGATCAAATAAACAGTGTTGCACAATCAGCAATTAAAGAAGCGGAATTAGAAGAAAAACTTAAAAAATTGCTTCAACCATTACAAAAATATGACCCTGATTCTAAATTTGAAATTGATAAAGACCTTCATTCTTATTCAGAAGTTGTAGCTTTTAAGAATCTTTTGCAAAAAACTCAAAATAATTTGGATGATATTATAGAAGAAGATCATAGTGAACCACTTAAAGGGACTATTGATAAATGGAAAAAACGATTGTCTATTTTATATGACACTTTATATTAATTATCTAATAAAGTGATTGTTATATTGTTTATTTATTAGATATTAAAAGAGATAATAATATATTTCTTATTGAGAAGAGATTTATGAAGTTATATTTTAATAAACTTTGTAGGGATAAATATTATAATAAGGTTAAGTAATATAAAAAGAGATTAAGAAATTGTTAGATTTTTAATATTTGTATATATAACAACATTATAAATCCATAAAAATCTTTTTACAGTTAAATCACCCTTAATTAACTATTAAACCATCCAGCCTAATACTATAAAAAAATGTTCTAAAATCAAATTAATAGGAAAAATATAAACTCCCTTTTCTTAAATGCATAATTCAAAACTCTTCATATTACTAATTATAAGAAAATTCCTTATCGGGAATATCACATCTCAAACTTCTAAAAAAACTACTGCTTTCCATATATTTCCCATAATGCTTATTTATAAATATGCAAATTTTCTTATTTACTCTCTATACTTAATGCATCTTTAAAATTTTCTGATAACTGGGAATTTAAGACTTGCCCAATATTTGAAATATTTCTTGACTCCTCGTTTTTAGAATTTTCCTCGCGTATTATAAAAAGAAATTTATTGAAACTCTTAAATCCATTTGATTTCACTAGTTGATCTTGTAAAGTAGACAATGTTTCTTTTTTATATTCGATTCTTTCATTTTTTAGTTCAATTATCCCACTGGAATCTTTGGAAGGACCACAACCCATATTTATTATTAAATTGAAAAAAAACTTTGAAATAAAAAAAAAGTTGCATGGTTTTAGTAACAGAAAGGGAAGTATGTATTAAGTAAAGGTTTTTTAGTATAAGTTGATACTTTTACAATTTTTAAAACTATGGAAATCGAATTATTTGTGAATAGCCCTAAGATTTTTGAAATTAAAATATTTGCACTAGGGTAATAAAATAGAAATCACCTGGCATCTTGAAATAGTTTATAAATGCTAATTATTACTTATTATACTTGACTTGGCATATCAAAATTAAATAATTTCGATAATAAAGCTTCTGTTTGTTGTAAAATAGTATAAAAATATTCTTGCTATATCAGTAGTAAGCTATTATACAAAATGCATTATAAAACTAAACTTCCATATTATAAAAAACAAGGAGAAGTTAATGATTTGCATTTATATAATAATTCTATATGTTTAGAAAGGTAAAACTTTTCTATTAGAAGGCTGAAATGAAAAAAATACACCAAAAATATTTATAAGAAAGATTGGATTGTATTTCAGATAGCGCGTTATCATTTTGATATTTTATCATTACAAATTATTAATAAACTTTTATATATCAATTATAGCATACAAATTTTATAAAGATTATTCCTAAACTATTTTTAATAATATAAAATGATAAGATTTTTACACCTAAATACATTTACTAAAATATTGAGGTAGATTTACATATTAAAATTTATCAGTTATATTTAATAAAACATAATATTTTTGGTTTTAATAAAATTCTTATATATTAATATTACTTTGGTAAAGGGGTCAAAGAAGTTTTCAGGCTCATTCTTGAATAATTGCATTTTGAATAATCCAAATCAAAATCATTTTCATGACGGAAATGAGGAGAAAATGATTTCAATGCAGGAGGAGTTTGATTAAGAAGTCTATATATCGGTGTCAAACTATGAAGTTGTCCACTTTTCACTTTTCCTGTTTCTTCAAGAGTAAGATTTTTTATTTTAGGTTTAGAATTCAAAGTATGTATTTGATGTCTAACTGAAGTGATCATAAGTTTTGCCTTAGATCTTTTATACGATCTATCAAAAGTTTCACTATTATAGTTTTTAATATCAGAAAAACTGTTTTCTATACTCGGGATATATCTCAGCCTATCAGCTCTAATATTTTCACGTATATTCGATGAGTCCTGAAGAAACTTAATCGAATCATCAGCTCTGATTCTTCCAAAAAAATCAATTTTTTTCATACACATCAACTCCCCCCTTACCACACAAGTGCATGTCAAAGTTCTTGAAATCCCTTTCAATAATTCTTCATCACCAAAAATTTCCCCTGCACTCAAAAGGGCAATTTTTGGGGTTATTTTCAAAGGTGTTAATACAACTTTCTTTCCAGTCATCCCAATATTAAATACTTCATGTCTTTGATTTTTAGGTGTATGTTGTTTTTTAGAAAATTCAAACTCACCTTTTTTTATTATATAAAATTCTTCAGGTATATCTCCTTCTTTATATACAATTTGGTTTCTATGATAAATTTTGCTTTTAAAATTGTAACTTAATTTTTCTAATGATTTTTTAGTCCATGATGAAAAAAGGCTTATTGAGTGTAGAAAACTTACCATTTCTTCAAGTTTTTTTTCTTCGGCTTTGCCTAGGATTTGTAAGTAGTCAGTTTTTTGAAGGACCATAAACTGACTATTTTCTATACATTTTATTGTTGCGGAACGGGGCTGTTTGCGGATTAGGGCTAATTCACCAAAAGACATTCCTGTATCGAGTTTAGCTACTTCTAAACTATAATCATCATTATAAGGAAACGTTAAAATACTAACCATACCAGATAAGATGATATAAAATTTATCCCCACTATCTCCTTGGTTAAATACAATCTAAATAAAAATTACATCTCCAGACTTATATTCTTCAAAACTAATTGCTTGACAGAAGTGTGTAAAAGTTGATTCACCAAGTTGTAATATATTTTCTCTGACAAACGGAAACGATCTTACTAAAAACTTTAACATCATCATATTTTTACCACTTCTTATATGGGTAGGTGTTAAAAGGATGTCTACAAGTGTTTTGTGTTTAAATTCAGGAGTACCTTTTTTTAGTTCATCAAGGATCTTGGGCGAGAAAATGAATTTTGTTAATAGGCTTATATCCATAAAATGTGTAAAAGGTAAACTAAATAAAGATTATGTCTAAAAAATAACCAAAAAAGGCTATGAAAATTTTAAAGCTTTTATCTAAAGCTTTATAGACAACAATAAATTTTAAACTAATAATTTTTCAATTGATTTTATCAGCTGATTTGTGTCTGCTACTTTTCTTAGGGTTACCCCTAATACTATTATCTTTTTTTATAGTATCCCCTTCGCTATTAGATTCATACCCTTCATCCAAATAATCTAAAAACATGCCCATATTCCCATTCGAACCAGTTTTCAAGTCAAACCTTATATTTTTTCTGTTCCTCACAATAGGTCTTTCATACATAATATGTGTAGTCCTTTGTCTTAACGCATACAATCCTAACGAAAATGATAGTTTTGAGTTTATTTCCCTATTCTTCCCAGGGTTTTTCTTTTTTTCCCCATCTAATATTCTCTTTCCACTTTCAACACGATACTTAAACTTACTTCTATTATCAGTAGAAGCTCTTGAAAAATACTTAGCCAACGTGCTTTTTGCTTGTACCTCAGAATCTTCATTTTTCTTATTAACCTTCATGATTTTCTGTCCATTCAACCTACGCCTCTTCCTACCAGCTGGGTTTTCAATCATTTGATTAACTTTTTTCAAAACCATAAGGATTTTTTTATTTACTTTTTCTTCTTCATGTTCTTTATCACAGTCACTATCTGAACCACCTGAATCACTTTCATTCTCATTAGCCAAATCGTTTTTTATCTGTTCAAGCATATCTTTCATAGTCCGTTTTTTGTCAAATTCTTTTATTGGGGAAAATCTTGCGGTTTTTTTACGAAGCTCAGCACGTACTTCACGTTGAAGATATTCATCATTTCTTAAATCAATATACTGAAGGATAGCTATTAGGATTTTTTCACCCATAGAAAACATTTTTTCTTGAGTAAAAGGGATTGTATTACGGTCATGGTCTAAATATCCATAAGAAGAAGTTTCTATAGTATAACAATATGGAAGTTGTTGTTCTTTAGAAACAACAAGCCTTGCAGCTTTTCTTTTAGACCAGTCATTACGGAATTTACAGGAATAATATCTGAAAACCTCAGTATTTTCACTTAGAAGTTTGGGAATTACTCTGATTTTACAATGATATTCTGAATGTAGAGGGAAATGTGGCCCGTATATGAAAACCCCTTTTTTCTTAGAATGCGCATGAAGGTCTAGATAGGTTAGGATATTTTTTGTTTGGTATATGAAACTTTTTGTGTAGAAAATCTCAGGGTGTAAATGCTGGTCTGGGGATTGGAACTGCCTGTTTAAGTCTTGCCCGTTTAGAGAACATCGGGAATTACCCATTATAACCCCATCCGGGTTGAGCATAGGGACTATTTTAAAAATACACATTTGTCTAAGCCTTGTTGCAGCTAAAGATTTACCTATAATAAAAGATATAAACCCTTGCATAATCCAAGAACCATGTGTCTCACCAGGATGAACTCTTGCTGTAACAATAATTATCTCTTTTGTATCAACAACTTCTCTATCAGTAACACTAAGTAAAGGAACATCAATTCCACTTAAAGACTTACACAACGATTCTCTCTGGACAAATGGATTCCTTTCAATATCTTTCAAATACCTAATCAAATCCGAATAACTATACGGAATAGAATAAGCAAATTTCAATTTTTCAAAACCTGGGAAAATTATAGTAAAAGACAAACAATAAAAAGTCTTTTTATTTATAAGGGTCTTGTTTATTTTTGAAAAACTATATTTCACATTTTCACACATATAATGCCAACTTTTATAAGGCATTGTTTCTCTATAAACACAAGGTTGTAATCCTTGTGTATACAAACTATCTTGTTTAGCAAAGTTGACTATATTAAATTTGATTTCACGTTCAAAGCTATTATTTGTCACAGCAAAATAAAACCATTGATTTTTCCCATATGTGTTAGAATCATTTCTTATATATAAATCATACTCATCTTCTTTAATTTTGCTAACTTTATCAAGATTACCAGATTCAAATTTGGAATCAAAGACTAAATCTTCATTAGTCAAGTCAGCTTTCATTTCAGTAAAAGGTCTACAGTCTTTTTTAAGGAGTTTTTTCCTTATAACTTTATAAGCATGGCGGACTGTTGGGTTGATAACATATGGATATGTTGAAGGGCTTGAAAATGCTTCATGGAGTTCTAAAGAGTTTTCAGGACGAAATCCATGATAAATGCAGTTTTTTGTTAATATGCTATCCAAAGCAAAGTTTAGAGGTATTGGTCCTCCATGCATTAAAGATTTAGGCTTCCAGCCAAATAGCATGTCTGGTTCTAAACTGATCCCAGACTGGGCTAATGGGATAAATGGGATCACTTCTTCTTTTGCAGACTCAAAGTTACCCAAAACTGATGATGAGGAACTGCTGCTTTTGACTTCTTCTAATAGGAGGTCATTATCAATATCTTCTTCAAAACCTGAGTCATCACTAATACTCATTTTAATAAGCTAATTTTCTAAATATTACTAATGAATTGATGATTTTTTGAAAGCTTTTTCTGTACTTTCTTCTTACTTATTTTATTATTTGCAAAACCATCTATCAAATTTTAAATCTTCAGCATTTCTCTTACTTTAAATGTCACTTCCAATCATAACAGAAGGCTCTCTTGGATATATCCTAACAATCAGGGTAATCAAAGTGATACTGCCACCAAATTTTCCTTCTCGCACAACGCATTTAGCTTTTAAAATAGGACCAGCTGAGTGGCATACGTCCAAGACTAAAGATGATCCATCATGTATTCATTGGGAAGCAAGCTACACTTTTGAGTTGCCCGAACTTTTTCCTGTGAATATAAAAATAGCTTATCCTGCTGGGCTTTTCAAGGAAAACGAATATTGCAGTTGTACAGTGAATTCAGATGTTTTCACCTCTAAAAAAGGTGTGAGATTCACAGAGATGGTAAATCAAGGACAAAGGGTGAAAATTATCTGGGCTTTTGTCATCGAAGAAGACAGAAAAATTGAAAACTATGAATTTCTCAAGTTAATTAATGAAGTTGAAGCAGAAAAAGAAGAAGTCAAATATTACAAAGGTCGGATTAAATCGAAACTAGCTAAATTAAAAGAAAAAAGTAACTTGTGCAAAGAGCAACTAAGAAACCTCATACAGAACTTTGAACCTATACTTGAATATCAGAGCGAAAGTGATAAAAACTTAAGTAACTCTCTGTCAATAGCGGCAGAAAGGAAAAAAATTTACAGCCAGGCAAATGATATGTTATTTTTAAAGCTCCGTATACAGAAAGAGATTGACAAGGTGAATAGCCGTAACAATTTATATAAATAGTTAGTTAATAAGTGTGAAATTAATTATTGCTCTTGATATAAAAAACATAAAAAAAAATTAACTTGTTTTTGTGTTAAAAGTCGATATTTTTTTTATGTTATACATGTTTAAATTTAGACTTGTAATGAAGTTTAGTAGGAAAAATGCTTTGAGCTGAGTTTGTAATAATTATTATAAAGGTGATTTTTTAAAGGATTAGAGAGGTAAATGATTGAATTTGTTTTTAGATATGATTTGAGAAATTTTATAATTATTGTCTTTGAAAGATTTTTATGATAATGATTTTATGGGGATTAATAGGTAAAAGATAAAAGTTTAATATAGAATGTAGAATATGAGGATGTAATTGGGAAATTATATTCAATTTCATTTCGGATAAAAAATGTTTGAAAATTAATAGATGCTTTATTAGTGGTTAAGAACTTTACTTCCATGCAAGAAATTAAACACCATATAACTCAAAGTAATTTTTCAGCACATTTGCTTATAATATATATAAAAATAAATGATTCTTACTTAATTTATATGAGATACTATTTTGCTAAATCACTGAATTGCTAAATTTTTACTTGCTTCAATTAAAAAATTAATCATTCCATACTCCATACAATCATTTATACTCAATAAAAAACACATGAATAAATTCAGCAAACCATTTAAATAAAAAATCACAAAAATTTAAGTTTAAATTCATAAAAGCAATGCTAAATACTTTTCTATACACATAATAAATCTAAATCCCCTTATTCATCAAAAAACTAAAAATTCGAATAACTTTAAGAAATCCATTCAAACCTAAATAACACCTCTTAAAAATAAGTATCTCTACTATTAGAATAAAATATGAGTGAATACAGTTCAGTTAGGACTTCAAGAGTGCAGTCAATTGCCGCTAAGTCTATCATATCATCATGCACTGCATCGTCTAGGATGAGCAGAGTGACTTCCAAGATTTCTTCAGTACCAACTTCAAAAATCACAGGGATCTCACAAGCTACTTCCCATCTAACCGAACTTCTTTCCGAAAAACTAGTCATCGACGAGTATGGTTTTACCGAGAAAACCTGTAGAAACTGTCAAAATCGTCTATCAATCGAAGAAATCATCGCCCTAGCAATCCCTTTAGACTCAAATGGGATGCCTCAATGTAAAATCGAAGACATCAACTTTGACGAATTATCATTAATTTGCTTAAGTTGTTATGCTGAGTAATTTTTACCTAGTATTGTAAGCAAAAAAAACAAATCACGTGAAAGCGCATTGAGTTCTATAAAAGAGTCTCCTTTAAAACCATCTCAGGTTCAAAAAAGACCTGAATCAAAGGCTAAAGAAGAGCCGAAAATCCCTGAAACAAGCAATCCAAAAACCTCACAGTCTAAAAACAGATCAAAAAGCTCAAACTCAAATGCTGGATATAAAAAAGCAGCAAGACCTGTTATGCCTTTTGCATCAGACCCAGCGAAATTTTATGAAAATATAAGAAAGGAAAAATATAACAGGAAGAAAACTGATTTGACACAGTTTGCTAATGCTTCTTTTACAGGAGGAGTGTTTGTTAATGGCTTCCCAGGACAGTCTATTTGAATATTAATATTTCTTATAGTTTATTAAAAGAATTATAATAAAAAGTGATAAATGAGGTTTTTAGATGAATTATTAGAAATACCTGTTAGTAACTATAGTGAAAATTAAGGCTTCTTAGTCAGAGATGCTATTGTATCTTCAGTTATGGACTTTGGTAAGGAAAGCTCAAGAGAACTACTTTTGATGGTTTGCTCTATTAAAATTTCCCAGTTTTTATTTAAGATTTCGATTTTGTTTACTACACCTATAGAGTAGTTGATAACTTTTTGAACATAGCCAATAGAAAATTCGATGTTCTTTTTCGCGTTTAATCTATACTGCTTTTGTGTATCTTTATCTTCATGGTCGTGTGGAGGTTTCTAAATATTTCTTACCAATAAATTCGGCGCACATAATATCTTATCAAAATTCTGAAACTGTTGTCTAGCCTTTGTCTTATCTGTTTCATTAACTTTAATATTATTAATTTCTGTCAAACTAGGGAATCTATACACAATAAAACTCCTACACAGAATTGTATGAATAACATCATTATTCTCAATAACCAAAGATATAAGATTAGACAGGGTTTCTAACTTACTCAATTGTATAAATGAATGCAAGTTATTATCAGAAAACACAATTTTCGTTAAATGTTGGAATTTTTTCAATTTCCCAATTGATGCATTTTGGACAATATGATCAAATCTTATATATTGGCATAATATTTTACTTACTGTATCTTGAAACTCTTGTTTTGTTATAACTTCTAAAGCATTTCCATATATAAAAAGTGTGGAATCTCCTTCAATTTCTGCATGACCTGATTGGACAAGACAGTCATTATTAGTTTCTTTACGTCTTCTAAATGAATTAAGTCCTTTTAATCTAATACGATCCATTTCAAGTTTCCATTCTTGAAGTATAACAGCTATAAGGTTTTCAGGGGGGATTGTAGAGTCTTCAACTTTTTGTTGAGTTTTGACCGCATTATCCTTAGTCGGTTTAGCTTCTTTCATATCTGGAGTGATTTTTTTCAAATCCAAATGCACCAATTGTGTGCATTTACTCAATACCCAACTTGTATACATCTGCATACTATGTATAGGATTCCCATCTAAAGCAAGCTCCGATAAACTTATACATTGCGATAAACATTCCAAATTCTCAAATCTATCAATCTTATTATTCGATAAAAATACCCTCTGTAGTTTCGGTAATACATTAATACTCTTAACATTATCAATCAAATTCCTTCTCAAATTTAACTCAGTCAAAGCTAAAAGTCCTTCTAAATTATCCACTACTTGTATTTGATTATTCGCTAAATTCAAAACTCTTAATTCCTGTAAATGAGACACATTCTCAATTTTAACGATCTTATTACTATGCAAATCCAATACATCCAGTTTTGTCAACCCATTTAAATTTTTTATCTTGTCAATAAGATTTTTCCCAAGCATCAAAACTCTTAAAGTTGGGACAGTATGTAAAGAGTTGATTTCTTTGATTTGGTTATTATAAAGATCAAGGAATATAAGATTTGGTAATGATAAAAGGTTTTCAATTTTGCTTATAAAGTTGTGCTGATAGTTTAACAGTCTTAATCTTTCTTCACCTTCTAATAAAGGCATTTGGGTTAATTCTCGACGATCTAGGTTTAAACGTTCTGGGTTACTGTTTCTTTCACTAGGTTTGCGATAGACAACTAAGACTCCAGGAAGTCCAGGGAGTTCAGCGAATATGATTTTGTCATCGTTTTCGACCCGCCTTATGATGGCTCTTTTGAGTAAGTATTGATACCGCTCATCAGTTTCATTGGTTGAGATTTTGCTTGGGTCGTATTTTATGGCACCTGGGGCAATTGGCAGCTTTTTCACGCCGATGTTTAAGGATTTACCTTGAGGCATGAGATCTGGAGCCTGGTTCTGGCTATGTATTATTTACACTTTTCTTATTGAGGATGGACCCCCTGGCTCAGATTGAGATCTCACGCCAGGCTTGACAAAAAATGAAGCAAGCTTTGCTGCAGGTTTCATTATTCGATATTTTTAATATATTTCCCTTGATTTTGGATTTTTTTTACTATTGAAATTTCTAGAGTATTTTTTGAATTCAGCAATACTTGGAAAGACCACTTTTTATGAAATACCTCCTGGTAAATTAGATTCAGTTATCGAAAAAATTATATCGTATATAGGATAGAAAGATGATTCTGGTATAAATAAAACATGTGGCAAAATAATTTAGCATTTTGAATTTACGACTAAAAAGTACAATAGGTATTTTCTTTTACTAATAGCTTATAAAAAAAATTTTAATCCAACAGAAAAACACAAAATTACAAAACATAAATTCCTTACATCAAAACAAGCTTTTTCGTTATTTTAATATTAAACCTATAAAATTTCTTACTATAAACTTTTTCTAAACCTCCTAATTTTCTTCAAATCTTCAACCATCTCTAAAAACCAAAAATCCTATTTCAACTTCACTAATTTTCCCACATTTTGATTAAATCTACCTACAAAATAATTAACTATGGACGAGCGTCAAGTCGAAGTTTTTATCGAAGGGAACAATCGGCAGAAATATGGTATGTGGGCAGGAGTAGTTATCCCATGTCTTCAAAACATGGTTGGAATAACTCTTTTTGTCCGCATGCCATGGATAATAGGCCAAGCAGGTATCGGAATGACCATGTTAATCTTAAGTATCTGTTTATCAACATCAATAATCACAACTTTATCAATGAACGCTGTTGTGACTAATGGCAAATTATCAACAGGAGGATGTTATTTTGTTTTAGCACGATCTTTAGGCCCATCATTAGGAGGTTCAGTAGGAGCTTTATACTTTTTTGGTCAAGCTACTTCAGCATCATTATATATAATTGGTGCTGTTGAGACCTTTTTAGATAGCAGTGGCAGAGAAATCGTCAGCAAAGCGGCTGATATTCGAATTTTAGGTCTAACTCTATGTGTTTTACTATGGCTTCTTAATGTTGCTTTAAACAAATACATTAAAAAAATCACAGTTTTCTGTATTTCCGTATTAGTCCTAGCCTTACTCACTGTATTTATAGGGATTTTTACAGCTAGTGCAAGACAAAGTTCCCTTCCAAAATCAATCACTGGCCTTTCAAACTCTAATTTCAATAACAACTTCAACCCGGACTATAGCGAAAATGTTCAGTTCCATGAACTTATTACAATATTCTACCCTGCAGTTATTGGTTTTTTTTCTGGAACTTCCAAGTCACAAGAACTTAAAAACCCTAATAAAAGTGTCCCATTCGGCACTCTTATCGCCATATTGATAGCTTCACTTATTTACTTATCTTTAATATTACTTATGGGAGCTGTAACTGAAAGATCTGAGCTTAAAAACAATTTAGCTATACTTTTTACTTTAGCTTGGCCTACTGAATATTTAACTGCTGCTTGTGTTATAGTAATAACATCTGGTGCTGCTTTACAATGTATTTCTGGAGCTAGTGAAGTACTTTTATCTATAGCAACTGATGATATTTTACCTTTGAAATGGTGTAAAAGAGATAATATTGCTTTACATTTCACGGTGTTATGGATTGCTGGGATTGTGTGTATAGGTAGTTATAATGAAGTTGCCCCAGTTATAACTATGTTCTTTTTGCTTTTTGATGGGTCTATTAATGTAGCATGTGCATTGTTAAGCCTTCTTAATAATCCTAGTTGGAGGCCGACTTGGCCTTTTTTCCATTGGACAATTGCTATCTGTGGATCTATTCTCTGTGTTGTGATAATGCTGTATATTAGCTGGTGGGCTGCTTTAATCGCTTTTATCCTTGCTGCATTTTTATACTTGTAACATCCAATTAGATGGATCGATATGAAAAACCAAGCTAAAAACTGGGGTGATGGATTCACTGGACTTAAACAAGAACGTGCTAAAAGAGCTATGCTTAGTGTACACCCTAAACTAGTTGAACATGTTAAAAACTGGAAACCTCAATTCCTTGTTGTAGACACTTTAACTGAAGACTCAATACCTTCCCATCCAGCATTGATTTCAATTGCTGACCAGATGAAAAAAGGCAACGGGCTGATAATTTTCGCTGGAATCAAAATAGCTGAAGAAACCCCAAACAATTTCATCAAAGCTAAAGAAGCACGAAACAATCTATATGATTACTTTTACAACAAACGTATTGAAGTTATAAGTAAAGTTGTACTTACCAAAAAGCTCAGAAGGGGTATTAAAAACATAATGCAAACAGCAGGATTAGGGGTTTTAGAGCCTAACAGCGTTCTTATCCCATGGCCTGATGACTTGTCTCAATTCGAGAACTTTGAAAAAGTGTTGATTTATGCTAAAAAGCTCAGTTTAGCAACATTGTGTGTGAAACCAATTGAACTTTTTGATATACAAAACGAAAAACTAAAAGGGACAATTGATATATGGTGGTTATATTTTGATGGTGGGCTTATGTGTCTTATAACATATCTTCTTAAAAAGCATAAAGTGTGGAAAAACTGTCAAGCGAGGATTTTTCTCGTCATCCCAGCTGAGCAAGTCGAAGTAGCTGAAGAAACATTGAAATCCTTAAAAAGTTGGCTTAAAAACTATAGAGTCCTCACTTCAGTCTATACAGAAATCGTTGAAATCCCCGTCGTCCTTTTATCAGGATATGTTGAACAAGGTAAAGAGCTTCAAGACCGTGGTGCGAATTATTCCCCTTTTTTCTACGACCTCAAGATCTCTTATGAAATCCCATCAGAAGCTCGTGAACTTAATTCTCAAATCCTCAAAATGTCAGAAAACTCAGAACTCGTCATAACTGTCATGCCTTATAAACTCAAATCTCAAACCTCAGAAGAGTTCTTCACATACCTTAATGGGATTTTCAAAGGTCTTAAAAGGCTTATTATTGTTGTACCCACATTAAATTCAGTAGTAACTGATTATAATTAACTACTTTTAAACTAAAACTATACCCACTTGTGCTGGGACCATTGGTCTAGATCTCCAGTTATATAGGTAATATTGTAAGTTCCCATCACCAACACCAAATTTCAGATCTTTGAATACACCCATATTGTCCATTATATCTAAAGCATTGAAAACATCAAAGTTATGACTTTTAGCTAGAATCAACATATCTTTGAATATGTCAAGAAGACTATGAGCATTTGGCACAACATAATAAGCATATGCAGCTCTAAGTTTTTTATGCTTAGGGTTTTTTAGAACACTTGAAGGTAGGGAGTAAAAAGAAAAGAAGTCAGTGATTTGACCTTGATCGTTTTCGACAACGTAGGAATATATAACATCATCTTGTGAAGTAAAAAAATGCCTTACATCCCCTTCAGTGAATTCAATATAAAGGCTGAATCTTTGTAAGTAGTCCATAAGAAGTCTGTGTACTACCTGAACATCTTTTTCTTGAAAAGGTCTAACCCCTGGGATCAATGGTCTTTCTGGAAGTCTATAAAGTTTCTGTGCCCTGGCCTTGTTAAGATTATGACTAAAACGTGTAAAGCCTATCTCAACAAGTTTCACTGGGTCTAAACTTCTATGATAATATCTTGCTTGGGCTATTGGAGTTGGTAAAACAACTCCAGCTGTATAAACAGCTTGCCAAACCCCAGTAACATTAACCCTGCGTGTAACTTCTTTAATAAGCACAGGGGCCAACCTATTAGCCCTATATTTTTTGTAAACACACAAGAAATTAATCTCACACATTCTAACCGGCAAGCCATAAACATTAACAATCGCTGGAATTCCTGTAATAAATCCAACAAGTTTTTTCTTCCCTTTAACTGCAACACCTACATGCCAATCTTTTATATACCCTTCTGGAGTTAAAGCCCATCTAAGAAATGGTATTGAATAATCAAATCTAAAAAGGCTATCATCATCTTCTACATAGTTTTCAGTCAAAAGCATATAAACTTCATTCATCCATTCATCATCAAATACATCAACACTAACCCATTCTAAACTATCTGGTAAAGCTAAAGGAATCTGTCGAACTTGGTCCACTGTTTTGATTTGGTCTATTGGTCCTTGTTCAACTTTCTCTTCTTTTATTATTAGCGTCGACATTTTAGGTACAGGTTGAGTATCCCAGAATCTGTGAGCCTGTTTGACTTCTTCAGATGTTGGGAAAAACTGGTTGTTGCGTGTACCTTCGTCTTTTTGGTCTTCTGGATCCATTTTTTAAGCGATTTAAAGGCTTAATATTCATTTAGTTTTTCGCAGTGGGTTTTAGAATAGGTTTAGATTGGTTTAAGATAGAGTTTTATCATAGTTTTGATTGGGTTTTGTATTAGATGATGGTTAAGAGGATTACGGAGATTAGGAGGATTTTTGTGTTGGGTGGAAGATTTTTATGTGCAGGGTTAGAAGAGATTAGGGAAGGTGGAAATTTTATATGAGAGGAGGTGTGGAAGTTTAGAGATATGGGTTTTATGTTGGCTATTGATAGATGTTATAATGGATGATGATGAGAATGAGGTCTTTAGGTTTTAGAATTTAAGGTCAGATGGAATTATTGAATTAGGATTGGTAGGTATTAATTATTTTTGGTTTTAACTTATAGTATGTCTTTTTTAGTGGCTATTTGAATATTTTTATTGTATATATATGATAATAGAGTATGTGTTGTATCATAAAATGATTTAATCACTGGTTTTATTATATAAACAACTCATAGTTTATATAAAACTTGATAAAAAATCATTATATCATAACCCATATCCTACCAAAAACCAATATACCATTCAAATTCCTTTCTAAAACATATCTAAATATAACTATATATCTTAAACCACCCTAAAAATCATTATCTCCAATCAACCAACCTCTAATCCTATACAAATCTTCCACCCCTTATCTAAAACCCAATCCTAAACCTTTAATTTTCACTTTTCTTATAAACCAACTTAAAATATCCATCATTCCACATAAAAAAATAGGATCTTTTCCTAATCCAAACTATTTTTTTATATAAAATCCCCCTTATCCTCTCTAAAACATATCATAGATTTTTATTCAATTTTAATCTACATAATATACTTAAAATAAACTATCTTTCTTAATTTTATGACAATTCTTTAGACTTAAAAGCTTCTAATTATTATTATCTTCATAAATAATCTTTGAATGCCTATAAACTCAGATCAGGCCTGTATATAAAAATGGAAGGACGCAAGAACCGAGCCGACCCAGAAAGGTTTTTCCCTAAAGCTGAGGCAAGTTTAGAGGGCGCAGTTATGAAAATGAATTTTTTAAGAGAAAAAACTGAGATCAGGGTGCAAGTTCCACTTAAAACACAGATATATAAACTCATTGAAGAAAACGATGAAGGGCTGACCGTTCAGGAAATCTCGTCAAAGTTATCATTAAATACAAAAACCTGTGCGAAAGTACTAGATGAGATGATATACAAACAATCTAACCTAAGGGCAACAGCGCATAGATACGGTAGGGTCTTCGTGCACAAATATCATGTAATCAAGCCACAAGAGCCTAAACCTGAAGAAAAAGAGCCCGACGACTATCTGTCAAAAATCTCCCCGTCAATAGTCCAAGAAATCCGAGAAATCGAAAAAGACCTTGGCGAGCATATCCACAAAGCAATTTCCCAAAGTTTAAAAGATGAAAAAAAGCATAGTCGTCAGCGAATAACATACCAAAGTTACATCCGAGCATTATTTGTTATGGCTCGCATACGGAGTTTTAAAGTCTGTTCAGTCTACGATATAAAAGAAATGATCAGAACAGAGCTAGAACCAAATGCGAAATGGTGTCTTGATAAAAAAACAGTCCTAAGAATCATATGGAAACTACGTAATTGTGGGCTAATAAAAGAATTATGCTTTAGAATCAAACTTAGAAAAGATGATGATCATGAAACATCATATCTTGGTGATCATTATGATAGTATTAATAGAGACAAAGCTAATAATAAAAGCCCAAATGTCATGTATAAGCTTTTGGCTGCAGTTCCTGAAATATTAGCAAATGATCCTTTAGTCTTAGAATGTCCTGCTATAAAAAACCCAACTAATCGTAAACCTTTTACTCAAAACAGCACAGCTGTAGCTAAATCTTCAATAAACATAAAAAGTAAACTTATAAGAGAAATTGTGTTTATGCAAAATACAGCTTATAAAAAACTGAAAAATAGCCCTTGTGCTATTGGGGTAATGGAAAATCTTATCAAAATGGAAGATTTTATAAAAGATGAAGAATCAGAAATCCCCACTGCTGAGCAAAATGGCTCGTATGAGGATTTGAGCAAGGCTTACAGCCTTGCTATTTTTACTAAAGCGATATTTAAAATCCTTAACGAAGCTCTTTTTGTCAGATACAAGTTATTATTTTCAACTTTTCGTATGCCTCTTTGTTATACAGCTTTAAAAGATTTTTTTAATAAACCAACTAGGGAAGTTAATGAAAAATATCAACTAGCTTATGAGGATTTTGTTTTTGAGAAAAGAGATTTACAAAGTCCGGAGAAGGGAATTGATAGTGTGGAAATGCTTATGTCTATACCTTTACCTAAAAAAAGAAAACATACACTTGAGGATATGAGTTTACAGTTGCAGAAAATATTTTTAGTACTTGAAAGGAAGCCTGGGTTAGTAAACAATGATTTACTTAGGAAGTATGGGAAAGGAATTGATACGGATGCTGTGGCTATGATGAAGTATCTTAGTGATTTAGGCTTTGCCCAATATAAAGCACAGGCTTGGGAAATTAAGTATAAATATGCAATAAGAAATTGATTAAAGTTTAAGTGAGATTTTAGTATTGAGTTTAGGAATAAAAAAAAGACGGATTTGTTGAATTTTTATATTTGAAAATACTAATGTATATTTTATAGAGAAAATATTAAGTTGGGTTTTTTGATAATTTAGTGTATGAAAAAAAGGGTATTGATGGAGAAATATTGTCGTAAGTTTTATGATTACAACTTTTGCTGTGAGAAATAAATTTAGGGTTTTTATAACAGGGAATAGAGATATGCTTATATTATATATTTTTATTAAAATTCCAAAACATATACCAACTATTTATACATACAAAATTTCCACTCCTACATTATTATCAACCCCAAACCAACTTTTAGCCTATAAAACTTTCTTTTCATCAAACCCTTCACAAAAAATCTTAAA
This sequence comes from Stentor coeruleus, assembly GCA_001970955.1. Lineage (NCBI taxonomy): Eukaryota > Ciliophora > Heterotrichea > Heterotrichida > Stentoridae > Stentor > Stentor coeruleus. The sequence continues at coordinate 36,332 of MPUH01000267.1, read as the reverse complement.
AATTAAACACAGGTTTAATGTAAATGGAGAAAATCATAATCAACCTTCACAGTATTCTCTACTCAGACTGCAAATACCAAATACTCAGAGACATCGCAAGTTCTTTCGACTGGGAGATTATCGAAAAAGAAGACATCACCGATTGCGACCTAGTTTGGCATGACTGTACAATCTCCCCAGACCGGTTAAACAGTCTAAAACTCTATCAAAAAATCAACCATTTCCCAGGTATGTCAGGTATTTTCCGTAAAAACAGCATGGCCAACAATCTAAACCGTTTCCGAAAACTTTTCCCAAACGATTATAATTTTTACCCAAAAACTTGGGTGTTACCGGGAGATTTAGCCTCATTTAAAAATACAGTCAAACAAAGGAAAAAAATCTACATAATGAAACCTGAAGCCAGTTCACAAGGTCAAGGTATTTATTTAGTTCGTGGACTTTCAGATATAAAAGAAACATCTCATCATATAGCCCAAGAATATTTAATAAACCCTCTTCTTATAGATGGACTGAAATTTGATTTGAGAATTTATGTTTTAATTACAGGATGTGATCCTTTAAGGATTTTTATACATGAAGAAGGTCTTGCAAGATTTGCAACTGAAGAGTATTCACCACCAAACAAACAGAATTTTAATGATGTTTTTGTACATTTGACTAATTATTCGATTAATAAAAACAATCCACATTTTGTTCAGGCTGCGGCTGGGAAAAAATCACATAAGAGGAGTTTATCTAGTGTGCTTATTGTATGAAATATTTAGCAATTGAGTGAGATTGGGTTTGATGTTGAAGGCATTTGGGACCAGATTTGTGATATTATTGTTAAGACAGTTATAACGATACAGCCATCATTAGCTTCGAATTATAGAACTTGTCAGCCTTATGATTATACAAATGGGATGTGCTTTGAGATATTAGGTTTTGACATAATTCTTGATAACAACTTAAAACCCTGGCTCTTAGAAGTAAACCATGCTCCAAGTTTCTCTACAGACTCTTCTCTTGATGCTGAAATAAAAACCGCAGTGATATCTGAAGCTTTAATCCTAGTAGATATAAACGATAAGAAAAAAAAAGAGTTTAAAACCGAAACCAAAAAAATGCAAAGGCACCGATCTTTAAGTGCAAAAAGTCTCAAGCCAACAAAAGAAGAAAGCATAACTCGCAAAATCGAAGAAATGAAAAAAAGAGATACTTATGAAGATTCTCATTGTGTAGGGTATATAAAATTATTCCCAGGATGTAATGATATCTATTATGATCAGTTTTTAAAAGCAGCATCAAATTCATATTATAAATTATCAACACCTAAAAGATCAAATGTTAGTTTTATAGGAAAAGGTCAGGATTATGAAGAAGATGGGAGAAAAAATGACCAAATGAATAATATTAGTGCATGTCTTGCTAAAAGAAGAATTGCTTGGAGTTAAAAAGGTGATAAAAGTTATTAATTACATATTATCAGATAGATAAGGATATTTTTGTTGTAATATGAAAATTTTTGTATTTTAGTTGTTTTGATTAGTTGTGGGGTTTAGGGCTAATGTGAGGAGAAATTGCTTGGAAGAAGTGCAAAGATGATGAAGATATCGATGTTTGCATAGCTGAAAAGAGGGCAAAGTATATGATGTATACGGGATCATAGTGAGAAAATTTACCTAGTATTTTATAAAATTTATTTTAAAGTTATTGGAAAGAAAAAATGATAAATTTCCTTAAAAGTAGATTTATTAGTTAATTTTTATTAGATGAGTTTGAGTTTTGGGAAGTTTAGAGTGGTAAGGGTGAGAAGATTTTAAAATTATGATTAGTTTTTATATGTATTTCTGTTTTATATAGTAATGGAAAATATTAAAAATTTTTAGTTAAGAATATGCGATTGAGATGTGAGATAAGCTTTTAGAGATAATATTTTATGAAAAGTGACAAGCTTTTTTGAATTTTTTGGTAAAAATTTAAATTTCGTGAATGCAAGTAATGATGGAAAATGGAAAGTTTATATAGTCGATTATCTTCAGGGCGATTGAGATTTTAAGTTTAAAGAATTTTATTGTTCTTAATAGTTGAATTATTGATTATAAAACAATAGTTATTTATGTTTTCGTCAAAAAATAAATATAATAAGTCTTGCTTTAAAAATTCAAAAATAAGCTTAGATTACTATATATAGCAAAAGAATCTGATAGACCTAACCATTTTTCCATATAAAAAACAAAAATCAAAGTTATATAATATAAAATATTTACTTTCAATATCTTTGATAATGGAACTCATAATAAATTTATTATTATAGCAATGAATTTTTATAACTAGCACTTAACTAATCAACTAATTTTTCGGGCTTAAACCTGATCTAAAGATTTAATCATCCATATATCAATAACTACTTAAAAATTATATTCAAAACTATAAAAATCAACACCCACTTCAAACATAAAACAAATCTTAAATCATTTTAATCAAACAAAAAAACATTATTTCTAAAAACCCTTCACAAAGCTTTACTTTTTTTGCCTATTTGACCTAATTTTTTACCATCATATGCGTTTAAACATTAGACCATATTGTGGGACATATCTAATATTAAAATGTCAGAACTAGAAAATAGTGTAACCAGAAACCTATTATTCTTGGTTAAAGATCGGAAGATTTCGAAGATAGAGTACAACAATCTTCTTAAAGTCTTCCTTTCCAAAGACACTATGAAACGCTTAGAACAAATTCCTGATGATGAAGGGATCCGTTCTGAGCTCTTGCAGATCCTTTTAGAACCTTCTGTAAATATTCTTATCCCAACACACAACACATCAATTGACGAACTTTCATCCCCATTAGACACATTCCTTTTATCAAAAAAACGAAGAGCTGAGAGAAATCCAGATATTTCAACAAGGGGAATTGGCATGCTAATAAAAATTGATGGATAATTAGGTAATTAACACACACAAACACTTATAAAATAGGGTTTTTTGATATGAAAAAAATTAGATATTATTTTTAAGGCTTAGTTATACTTGAGTTATAAGGATAACCTAATATCTCTACCAAAAACTGACAATTACTGTCGGCCATACTTAACTTTAAAGATAAAAATTAGGACTTTTTATTTATATTACGTTGTTTTTACTAGGCTTAAATTTTAGAATTTACAAGCTAGAAACTGGAAATTTGATGCTTTTCATAGGCTTTTGTGGTTGGATGTAAGACTTTTTCAGTTCAAATTCAATCATGATTGAGATCTGAAATCATTTTAGGAACTCTTAGGCATTAATCAGGCAAATTTTTATTGATGGGTTTTGCTTGTACTATTTATATAACAAAGCAAAATATTTTATATATGAAAATCATAATATATATAGAGATAAAAATCTCTAAAATAAAAATCTCTAGAATAAAATATTTGCATGATTTTTTTGTATGACAAGGGTAAAAAAAGTCTAAAACCTATCAGATAAATTGCTGAAGGGAAAAAAAAAGTATATCAGAAAAAAATAATGAAGTAATAACAATCGAAATTAAAATTCAAGAAAATATCGAAACAACTTAAAGCAATTTCAGGATACTTCATCAAAAAAAACTAGAAAATGAAAGATAGCTTATAATAATCGGATACGTGAAGAGTTATGCAGTCATGAAGAAAAGATTTTCAAAAAAATGACTCATGTAGGCAAAAACCAACTTGAAGTACTCTGTAATGGAGAAAAGCTAGTTATAGGCACAGAAACAAGCCTTGAAAACTAATCCTTCTAGATGATTGACTAAAAACAGCAGCAATCAGGCAATCGAAGCATATTCCTTATAGGGATTATATAGAAGCTATTGGATTTATCAATAAAAAACTAGTTGAAACACTGAAAAAAAAGTTTTATAAACAGTATCATAATATTCTATCCCTTCATAGTAAATCAAAAATAAATAATCGTATCATCCTTAATGATAAAAAATGGATATACTAAAAGACCTGTTAATTATCTAACTATATATAAAATAGTTATTTTTAAATACCATATATCTTATACACAAACTATCACAATTTTAAATACATTAATCAATACTTAACATTAAAACCTTACAAATCATCCTCCACGCAATCACAGCACTTTCTTAATCAAATTCCACATTAATTTTTTTTTATTATACTTATTTAGTATTGAAACAAGGACAAGCTCTACAAATAATCTTTAAAACAACCCTAGTCCTTGAAGTCGAGCTTATCACTTCATTTCTCCTTTCATCATTTTCCGTATGGTCAAATTTCGAACAAGTATAAACAGAAGTTTCTTGGTTTTTACCTTCATTTTTAATAGAAATAATAACAGAATTATCATCCCTATCACTAGACACAATTTTGCTTTCATCTTCAGTTTTTGATTCTGATCCAGGAATACGATCATGTTTACTTTTCCAAGATTCTTCCATTATTTTAAAACCTTTTATAGGATCTTCACTATCTGTAGGACTAAAACGTGATTTATCAGGATACACAATATTTGTACACACATTATAAGGTTTTCGTCCATTTAAATCTTGATTCCAATCATTTCTTCTATATTTTATAGGACTTGATCCTTTTGGTTTTTTTCCAGATAAAGGCGCTTTCTTATACTCACCATTTCCATATCCTCCAACATAATCTAAATTCTTATCAGTTTTCGGGGTTTCCAATAATTTTAATACACAAAGAGGACATGAATTCTTTTTAAGTAAACATTCCTCACATATAAAATGCTTACAATTCACAGAGTACATCAAATTATCTGGTATTTTAAGACAATAATTACAATTTGATATACGTGATTGGGCTAATGCGAAAAATTGTGTCTCATTCATAGTTAGACAATTAGAGCAAACACTTTTAAGATTTTGTTTCTCGGTTTCTTCTAAGGATTTTTCACATAAAATACATTTGAATTCTTGGAGAATAAGAATAGGCACATTAGATTTGCAGTGAATACATTGAAGAATATTTGGGGGAAATGTTTCATGGAGTTTACAAAGCCCATGATGAGTACTGTAGTTAACTTTGTAGAGCTGGGATAAATTACAACTCATACAGGTTTGGTCACAAGTCATTTTTATTCTTAGTGAAATATGGGAAGTTTAAGGTTTTTTTGGGAAAATCAGTTTTTATAGGAGGGTTGATAAGGAGGATTTTTTTTTTTTAGGGTTTAGAATGTGTGATGGGTTTTAGGAAATGATTTTTATTAAGAGGAAGTTGGGAGGTTTCATAGAAAACTGCAGACTTTTAGCTGTATTTGAAGGGTAGGAATTTTTGTGGCTGGTTAAGGATTTTTTTTTAGGTTTAAATTGGTTTGTGCGTTTTGAAATAAATGCATTTATCAGCATTTTAAAGTATAATAATCTTGAGGATGAAGATGTCCTCCGACCCAAAAAAATTCCCTCCCAACCTCTCAAACTGTAGATCTCGTAAAAGCAGCATTGATTCAAGACCTCGTGTAGATTCATCATCTTCTGACGAGATGTCACTTTTCTGCCTTAAAAATCATGAGTTTAATTTCGGTCCAGATTTACACCCACAAAAACGTGTCAAAACAGGAGCAGTCGCACCACAACTCGGTAAAAACTCAGACATACACTTCGCCCCCGATATGGTCTGTGAAGAGGTTGGCATGGAAGACGATGATTTTATTCACCTAGCTAGGTCAATCTCTGAACAGAACGGAGGTATGTGCTTATCCGAAACTTGTGAAAATGAAAACTTTCCTTTAGTTTACAAGTGCAAGATGGGTCACATTTGGGAAAGTAGTGAAGTTCTTTTAAGTGGTAGTTGGTGTTGGAAGTGCAACAATTTACTTGAAAGAGCTAAGAATTATGCGGGTTGTTACGGAGGAACTTGTGTTTCGAAATCTTGTGAATTACTACTTGAGTTTGAATGCAGAAATGGACATCGGTGGAAGGCTGATCTTACCCGGTATATGCACCAGAAATGGTGTAAGCAATGCATATTGGATGATAAACATCAGAGAAAGATGAAGATTTTACAAGAACAGCAGGCTGAAGAGGAGGAGCAGGCAAGAGTCCAAGAACGGCTTTTTGCAGAAGCGAGACAAATGATGAAAGCCGAAAACGATCTCCAAAACGCTGAAACTGAGCATGAAGTAGAACTCATGGCTGAGGAGATGGCCCGTCGTTACATAGAGAGCGCACTAATCAAAGACATAGTTGCTAGCGAGCAAGTTATTTGCGTATACAAAGTGATCTGTGCAAGTGAAAATTTTATAAAGGCAAAATATTTCAACAGCAAAATTCGAGACCAAATTACAGCCTCATATAGAAAACTAGCTAGGTCTCTACATCCAGATAAAAACAAACACCCTTTTGCCGCTGAAGCTTTTCTCAAGATTTCAAGTATTTATGCAGCAACTATGGCTAATGCTTAGTGTGTTTCCCTAATTAAGTGTCACTATAGCATCTATGATGTTTTATAGTTTAGACATAAGTTTTCGTAAAATAATGAACTATTTTTTATTAGGATTTATATAGAGAAAGGTTTGCTCAATTCTTTTTTTTGTAAATGGATTTGTGGTTTTTTATAGGATTAGTTGTGATTTTTATTTGCTTTGGGTATGGGATGGCTAAGAAAAAAGATTTGGGGTACCCTGAAGTGATTATTTTTGGCCCTGTGAATAGTGGAAAGACAAAGTTGCTTTATATGGTATGGGGTATGTAGCTTAGTGAAGAGGAAGGGATGAATACTGTTAGTAGTATGAAACCTAATAGTGCGGTGATTAGTGTTGGGGGTAAAATGGTAACTGTTGTTGATTATCCAGGCCATCACTTTTATTATCAGCAACTAGTCTCTAAAGTACCCACGTGTCTTGGCATGATTTTCATGTTAGACTCAACTGATAAACAATCTTTCAAAAAAGCTGCTGAAGAACTATACGAATTTATGTCTCTTCGCTATCCAAAAGAAATCCTAATTTTCTGTAACAAACAAGACCAGCCATTTGCCAAAAAAATCTTGATGATTGAATCTGAGCTTAGCACAGAAATGTAATATTTATATAGTGAAAGGTTAAAAGTTGTCAAAGAAAACGATATTTCTGATATAAAACGAGAAAAAGTTGGCAAGGTAAACGAAAGGTTTGAGTTTTCGCATATGCTAGATTTCAATATAAAAGTAGAATTTGCTGAAGGAAGTTTAGCTAAGAACGATATTCAAGAAATCAAGTCATTTATCGAAAGAGTTTCTAAAGCTCAATAACTAATTTTTAACTTTTTATCTATAATTTTTATATGGTTAAGTCAGTGAGTTTATCCTTTTACAAACAATAACTTTAGGCCTTACTCGCTCATTAGGTAAACTTGCTGTGCTTCTTGTAGACTGAATACAATCAATATTCTCATATTTAATCTTAACAGGGTTTTTCGTTGAAAAGTTGTGCTTTTCCATATCAAAAATATCTTTTTGGTCGTTTTTTTTCATATTCAGCATATTTTTCATAGTCCCGCTCTTTGCAAACCAGTTTTCCTCACAACTTAAATTCTTTTTATGTTGTAAAGGTCTATATAACGGTATTAAGCAATGACAAAACCCTATAAATTGTTTTAATGTATCAGCTATATTATAACCCATAATTTTAGAATCAGTTCCAACTTTCTCATGAAAAAGTTTTTCTAAATGCTGATTCTTTTGAAGATTGTTTAAAAGGTAATCAAAAGACTCTACAAAGTTATTTTCTTGTTCTAAAATCTTTGTTTTTTTACGAAGCATTTCATTTTCATGAGTTAATTGTTGGATTTTTACAGTTTTTATATTAAGATCATATGTCGCTTGAGTCAGTTGATCTTTAAGAGAATCGATTTCTATAAGAAGTTCTTTGCTTTTTGCCATGTTGTCATCACAGATTTTTTGATAGCTTAACAGAAGCTGATAAAGATCTTCACGGGCATGTTCTGATTTGTTTAAAGAGTTTTTAGTACTTGAAAGGTCGCTTTTAAGTTTGAGGATCTCTTGTTCGTCTTTGAGGTATCGAAGAGTTTTTTCAGGGATTTTGTTTTGATTTATGTTCAGGTTTAAAGTCATTTTAGGTTTTTGTTGTTATTTATTTGATAGAAATTCAAGGGTTTATTGTAATTATTTTTAGTTTAAGATTAGAAGTTTTTATTAGAAAGAAAATTAGGAGATAGAAGAGAATTTTGTTTTGGTTTTTGTGTGATGCTTGTAGATTTTGTATAAAAATTATAATATTATAAGTGGAATGCAGTTTCATAATATTAAAACTCATATTATTATTCAGATTTATAAACCTAATCAGTAAGTAAATACCTTTATTAAAAGCATATTCCAAAAAAATGCACGTTTTCATAAACCCAAACTTATCCCCTCTGGGAAATTATTGTTTAATAAATTTGCACTTATAGTTGGGGGTTTTAGGTAGAATTCAGTTTTTTTTCTCTTTAATTTTTTGTTTAAGTAATTTTTGCCGCATTGAAGATATTTTGATTATAAAATGATATAGTTTTCAGGATTTGGTCCTGTTTTGTTTTAGTTATATTATAATATACTTTTTTAACCTTTATTTAAGATATAGCATATACTTATATTACTACTGGTTCATTATTTGCAATTATTGTCTTATATTTATTTTGTAATTTTATAAGACTTCCTATAGTATGAAGTTATTAGATAATCAATATCTTGCTTTAGGTATAAGAGAGAAATAGTTTTGGTTTATATAATTATGATTTTTTTTTTTTTTTGATTGGATGGGATTTGAGATTGGTACATTTTACTTCATGGCACACAGAGTTTATTAAAAGGATTAGTCAATTATAATAACCAGTTATAAGTTTTGATTTTTAATAAATATTAATATGTTTGATTAATATAAAAACATGAATTTTTAAAAGTAAAATACTGAGATTATTACTTTCATATACAAAAATATTCAAATTCACATAAAGTTATTATATATTAATCCCATCATACTACTTATACTTAAAAGGTATTAAATCCATATTACAATCTAAATTTTCAAATAAAATCAAAAAAAAAAAATCTAAAATAAGCCTACTCTTTCACCAAAACAAACACTTCCAACAATAAAAATCTTCAAAAACCCAATAATTTTAATCCTTCTTACTTAAAACTAATTTCACTTATCACAGAGATTTTCACAGCATCTCCAATCGACCAATCATTTTTAATCGGACTCATCTGTGAGGTATCCTTAGCCTCCTTCAACTCATTCAAAAACGATTGCGTTATAATTACTTTCGTATCAACCTTCAAATTTTTCTTTAAATACTCAGCTTCACTTGAACTCCTATTCCTACAAAGTTTAGAAAAATGATACTCAGCTTGTTCTTTAGAAATCCCACATCCTATTTTAGCAAATTGATATTCTAAATACTCAATAACCTCAGGTTCCATAGCAATAAGCATAATCTCCTCACAATTATATTGTAAATCAATCTTAACCTTTTCAATCAAATACCTAATAACCTTAAAATGTTGACCTTTTTTCTCAGTCTTCATCCCAGACACACATATAAGTAAAGCATTTTCCTTATTAGAATTTAATATCTTAAAATTCGCTTTACAAGTTTTATGTAAAAACTTAACCATATCAATATCCCCTTTCCTACAAGCTAACAAAGCACAATTTTCCCCTCTAATCTCATCTTTAATATGAACATCATATTCTATAGGGACTGAAGAATTCAAATAATAATTGTATAAAAATTTAACAACTTCAAGATTACCATTTCTACATGCTCTATGTATAGGATATGATTCTTTTATAGCTAAATTAGATTTTTCAAAATTTATAGTCTGTAAAGATATTGCCGATATGTTCATTTGTTCTTGCATATGTAAATATAAAGGGAAAAAGTATTTAAACAAATCGAGTGAGGCTAGTATACAAGCTGCGTCTACTGATTTTAAACCTATTTCATTGAAGATTTTTTCCATTGATTCAAGTGAGCAGCCTTTTTTATGTAGGAGTTTGAACATTGAACCTTTATTTAAGATTATTGTATATCCTAAAGGATTTGTATTATAGTCATCAAATTTAGTAGTTAAAGAGTCGATTTGAGAGGGGGCCATGTATTTTATGAGTTGTTCAAGATCACGTCGGCTTCCATTGATGATAGCTTTGAAGATAGGATGTTCTTTAGCGTTTTTTATACTGAGTTTTTTACATTGAATGCAGTTGCCCATGGTAATTTTAGAATAATTATGAGATTTTATATTAAAGTATAAGTTTAGGGAATAATGGTTTGAAAATATACTAAGGGGTATTATGGGTTTTGAAGGTTTTTTGAAGATGGGGTTTTGGTTGAGGTAGGGTTTTTTATGAAAAAAAAACTAGTTTTTATGGTGAAAAAGGCTTTTTGGGGGTTGTGAGGATTGGGTTTTGAGAGTGAGGATTTTATATGATGAGGATTTTTTGTAAATTTATTGTGGTGAATTTTAGGTTTAAGAGATTATATTAAAGTATGGTTTTTGAGATATAGAAAGTTTTAGAAAAATTGGGGTTTTGGTTTTGGATGTGGGGGAATGTATTGAAATTGATGAGTTTTAATTTTGAAGTATATGTTTTTATAGTATTAAATAACTATGTATAATATTTTTAGTTGTAAAAAAAAACTGATTTATGGGTAAAACCTGTTATTTAAATTTGAAATTATCATTTGGGCACTTTTTTTTCTTGTAAGTGATAAGCCATGAATAAATGCAGTCGTGATGGAAAATATGCCCACATGGAGTTATTCTATATTGCCTATTTTCATCATAATTATCTAAGCATATTGAACAAATTCCATCAGCTAATAAAATATCATTTTCATCTCTCGAATAAATTTGAATGGCTTTTTCAAACGTGTTTTCATTCACCAAAATTTTGCCATTTAGCAAAGCTAACACATTTTTTTCTGATCCGTCCCTTTCACCTGTAGACTCAGATGAATCGAAACTTTCTGATTGCGGCCTTTGATTAACATTAAATCGATTCATTACATGTATGCTATGTAGATGATTAACTTCTAAAGGCACTTGAGATTCATGTGATTCTCTTGGTCTATCTGTTTCTCTTTTATGTTTTCGATACCATACACAACAACTAAATATTTCTTACAATATACAACAAGTAACAATCAAAAACATCGGAGAAAATATTGCTGCCATAATAATAATGAATTCATCGGAATTAAGTTTTGAAGTTTTTTTCTCACAGACTGTATCTTTGACTTGATACCCATTTTCGCATTCATCACAAATACTAGGAGACTCATAGCATTTTTTACAATGGTAATCATAACATTCATTAAGTCTTCGAAGGTAACTCTCGTCTCTTGTTAGTTCGAGTTTTACTTCAGTAGGATTATCGTCAATTATAATCAAGTCGGTTTCGGGTATTTTATCCTGATAGGACTGATTTGAATTGTAATTTTTCAATGAATTAAGGGCAAATAGGCTTAATAAACCTAAAACCAATGAGAGTGTTGCTATTTGCACTATCTTTTTCAGCATTATTAAGACCTTGGATGATAATAAAAGCTGGCTAAAAATGGAAATTATTCAATTAAATTTTCATTTGAATAAGGTAATTTGTATAAGAGATTTTGTATTATAAGATAAAATAAAAGTTCATAATATGATGTGATATGAAGATTTTTTATGGCTTTTTTGTATAGAATTACATGATTTTTAGCTTTGTATAAGGGTATTTTTAAGCAAAAACTTAAAATATGAGATTTTATTAGGTTAGTAATTATGAAATTTATGTTGATTAGATATAGGTTTAGGATATTTTATATATAAGTTTATGATATAATAAAGTTTATGAAATTTAAGTTGATTAGATATAGGTTTAGGATATTTTATATATAAGTTTATGATATAATGAAATTTATCCCAAACCTAAATTATAAACCTTAATTTATATATAATGAAATAAACCAAATTTACCTATAAAAACTTAAAGTTATCATTAGGACACGTTTTGCTATTATTTGTTATAAGCCAAGAGTATATGCATTCTGAATGGAAAATATGTTGACATGGAGTAATTCTATACTGCCGATTCTTTGAATAATCCTCAAAACATATAGTACAAACAATAGTATCATTATTTTCAAGTAATACAGACTCAGTGACAATTGGAAGAATTTCATTGAAATTATCACTATTCAAGCTGATCATCCCATCTAATTTATTCTTCTTGTTTATTCCACTAGGAATAATCCCTTGAGTTAGCACAGGTGTAAGAATGATACTATTACTTGCACTTTGACTATCAATATTAGCATGTCTATAATTTGTTGATGAATGAATTTCATTTAAACTTCTACTTATGTCTCTTGTAGGGTTTCTTTGATTGCTTCCTTTAATGTGCCTTAAATGGCATAAATAATAACTATATGATCTTTACAAGGTAAAACATAATATAATACTTAAAACAAACATAGTTCCACCTACTATTATAGCAATTAAATAGCTTTCATTAGAGGTGAAATCTTTATCATTAGAGTCTTTTGTATTATATTCACATAATCCATTGCGATCAATATAAGTAGTATTGCATTTATCGCATACTTGATCATTATTTTCAGAGCAAATTATGCAATTCTCAACATAACATCCCAGCTTCCGAATTGATTTTTCATTATAGTTGGGGTAAGTGCCTTGGTCTAAATATAATAACTTCAACAAAAATTGTAATGCTTGATAAAAATGCATTTATATTGCTGAAGAAGTCAATGGTATAAACAGCTTTAAAAATATAAACTTGACTAAAATAAATTCAAAAAATAAGCTTTTCATTAGCAAAGTATAAACTTTTTTTCTAACTGCCACATTTAGATTAGAGAATATTTACCTATAATAAAAGAATACTACTTTAAAAGTATAAAATTTTTCTGTAAAACCTCTAAGAAATCCAAAATTTCGCTATTTATTAATTCATAATTTAAATATTTTAATCAAACTACATTCCTAACTTACAATAAAAATCAAGCTAACCTTAATAAATCAACTAATAAATTCCTATCTATTTTTCTTGAATTTAAAATTATCATTTGGGCACTTTCTTTTATTATTCCCTATAATCCAAGCATATATACACTCACGATGGAAAATATGCCCACATGGTGTAATTCTGCATTCATTCTCATCATCAAATTCTTCAAAACATATAGAACACATAATTCCATCATCTTCATAAAATTCCATAAAATTTTCCCTAGGTTTTCTCATAACAACATCAAAATTTTCTTTATAAATGCATATTTTCCCACTCAAAGCTGATACATTTCCTTTAAAACTTAAAATAATTTCTTGTATATTCGCTTCACTTATTTGAGGATAAGCTAAAGTTTCTGCTCTACTTGATAAAATATTTTCTAGGTTTATAAATAATGAGTTAGGTTCTCTAATTGATTCAGAAAATGTCCTATCACGATGATTTTTATGATCATATTTTTTTTTATTTTTTCTGGCGCAATATATACATCTAAGTAAATCTTACAGAAAACAAAATATCGTAGTGAAAAATAATGGAACTAAGATAATTATGATAATTAACCCAATAGAAATACTTCCATTTTTGTTATCTTCTAAGCTTTTTATACAAATTTGGTCTTTTAAAAGGTAGTCAACTTCGCATTTAATACATTGATTTAAGATTTTATCGCATTGGATGCATTTTTCTATTGGGCAACTTGAGAGATTTCGAGTTTTTGAGATGATTTTTTTTGAAGTTGTGGTGAGGGTTAGATGTGAGAATTGAACTTTGAGATTACGAATTGCATTGTTTTTCTGGGTTTGTTTTAATGAAAATTTATCAGCGGCTTCACAGTAACTGAGAGATGATAATTGAAAACCATCACAGCATTTATCGCAAACAGAAAGAAAATTACCAGCGCATATACAACAATTAAAATCAGGGCATTGAAGATGTGCCTGTGAGAATTTGAAAAAAACAAGCAGGGTGATTACTTTTATCGAAGATTTCATATTTTATACCAAGCAATTATTCAAAGTCCTTATTTATTGTTTTTATCAAGGTAAATCTTTTTGAAAGTCTATTTAGATTTATAATTTGCATTTATAAATTCTTCTGAAGATATTAAATAATAAAGCTTTAAAGAAAGCAATAAACTCATTTGACATAATATTAAAATTTTGCATACGAATGTATATATGAATCTTTATTAATTATAAAATTTTATATTGTGCAGGTATATAAATAAATCGATTATATGTTAAGTTTATTAAGAATGAAGTTTTTATATATGCGAATATCCATTTATTGAGAAAAACTGATACATTTTGGTTTATATGCCATATTATATAATTTCATTTAGATAAAAGTAAGAAAAAGTTATAGTCCTAGACACAAATAGATATTATAAATTATTTATGCATATCACTTTATGTTAAAATATATAAAAATCTAATCTTTATTAAAAAATTCTTTCAATATTTTCTCTTAAATGAGTTTTTGATCTAAAACTATAGAAAAAGGTATAAATATTATATATCGCTTAAATAAAATTAGCATAAATTATAATTTAGCCATTAATAAAGCTATTTAAATATAAGCATAATATTAGCATAACATAAACAAAAAATCCTTAAAAAATGCATTTAGATTATTTTATATTTAACTAATACTATATATCATAATAATCAATATTATAAATAATTTCTAAGTTTAATCCTAATTAGCAATTCATAACTCACAACATCCGACTAGTTTTCTTGAATTTAAAATTATCATTTGGGCATTTTTTCTTATTATCCTTTATAACCCAAGTATATATACACTCACGATGGAAAACATGTCCACATGGCGTAAGTCTACATTCTTTTTCATCCTTAAACCCATCAAAGCATATAGAACATATCGCATTATATCTTCATAATATTCTAGCAAGTTTTCCTTATTAGGCGTTCTCATAACAATATCAAAATTTCTTTCACAAACATAAATTTTCCCACTTAGAACTGAAATATTGCCTTTATAACTTGATATAATTTCTTTATACTTTATTTTGTTATATAAAAATTAGCTAAAGCTTCAATACTATTTGATAGATTAAATTCTAATGAACTATAATCACTATTAGAATCAGGTAAAGTCCTATCGGTTCGGTTTAGGTAATCGGTTTTTTTTTTTCTTTTTCTAGCCAAATAAATGCATCTAAGTAAAATTTACAGAAAACAAAATATTGTAGTGAAAAATAATGGAAATAAGATTATAAAAATAACTAACTCAATAGAAACAGTTGAATTTCTAGTGTTTTTTGTGCTTTTAACACAAATTTGATCTTGTAAGAGGTAGTTTTCTTGACATTCTACGCATATATTCTGATTTTCATCACACCGAATGCATTTTTTTATAGTACAATTTGAGAGTCTTCGATTTTTGGGGTCAAATTTCCCTGAAGTTATGGTTTGAAATAAATTATTGTAAGGCACTTTTAGTTTCTGAATTTTATTATATTCTTTGATATCTAATAGATTAGACTTATCAGTAACCTCGCAGTGGCCTAGAGATGATAATTCAAATCCATCATAACACTTTTCACAAACTGGAAGAAAATTGTCTGGGCATGAATAACAATTAGGATCAGAGCATTGAAACTCTGCGGAAGCAAATTTTAAAAGCTCAAGTAGAGCGATTATGATTCCCGAATATTTCATATTTATTATAGTAGAATTGGCAAGTTATGATATATAACCTTTATTATTTCTTTTTATATCAAATCATTTTTTTCTTCAAAAATCTGTTTGAATACACGACTTATACCTCTTTGTTTCATCGAACTTTTTAGTTAGCATCAAATAGAAAAGTCTGATTTTCTTTAATTAAAAGTTGAGCTTATAAAGTATATATTTTAATTGACAATGAGATTATTAATAAGCGAATTTATGAATAAGTCGATAATTACATTTTATAATAAGTTTATGTTAATAATTCAGTTTTGTTGTATTAAAATATCATATATTAAGTTTAAACATAATGCTATCAGTATTCTATTTAGGCAATAAGAAGATAAAAATGATATTTGGCAAATTAAATTATTCTAAAGCTTAAAATTATTTGACTTATTTAAAAAAAGTTTATTTAAAGCTTTGCCATAAGTTAAGAAATAACTCTACACTAAAAATTAGAAAATATATAAACTATGTTTAAATAATGTAATTATAAATTAAAACTTTTCATATTTTTATGAATACCATATATAATTGATGTGCTTTCCTAGATTAATATTTCGGTTAAAAGCATATTTTGGTATTAACTAAACTATTTCTTATTTCTAGGCCCTTTTTTTCATTGCTTTCAATTTTTACTGAATGCTTTTTCAGTTTCAAAGCATCATCTCTTGCAAGAGTTCTTGCAAATTCATCTTTGCTATGCTTAGAAATTTGACCTGAAAAGCAATCAGTTGAAGATGAGTCAAAACGAGGGGTTTTAAATATCTCAGCATATATTTCTTCTATTTCACTAGACTGAATTTCATCCATCGGAGGTACTGGTTTTAATGAACTCCTCCTTTTTCTAATCTATCCACTTTCTTACTGTTTCTTGAATTCCTTTCAGTTGTTTTAGCGTTATCACTTTCATGTATTTTTTTATCTACCAAAGCTTTTGCAATGTTAATTTTATACTGGTTTATACTATTGATATGCCTAGTTGTTTCATCGTTTTTCATAAGTGCTTCATCTAGTAGAACATCAATATCTATATCATCATCAGAATCATCAAAATATTCGCTTATATCATCATTTTTTGGTTTAAATTTTTTTATTTTATTAGACTCTGCTATATATTTTCTCAATAATTTCGCACTAAACAAATCCTGAACCGAGCCATTTAAGCAGTTTTTTTTAAAGTCCTCATATTTCAAAGTTGAATTCCCTTTAGTTATTTCCTTGTATATCTGAGTCATGATTTTTTTTTTGTTTTTATCAAGATTTAAAATATAGTCTTGTAGAATTTTACTTGATGGATTTTTTGAATTACAGTAGCTAGGTATAATCTCCAAGGCTACCAAAAAAATATTATGAATCATAATCAAAACAGTTCTTTTGTCAATTACCTTCGAGGCTTCGATATCATAGTTTTTAAACAAAATTAATATTTTTTGTTGATTTGTTGCTTTTGACAACAGCAGGCAAAGAGTTTTAAGTAAGTCTGTTGAGTAAAGTTTTTCATAATCGTTAGTACTATGAGATTTCTCAAACAGTTCATAGAAATCTGAAAACTGACTGTATGGAAGTCTTAACAATTCTAAAGCTTGATTTAAGTGCTTTATTGTCATGAAGCCTTTGCGTGAGTATCTATGAAAAGTATTATCTAGTTCTATTGAGTTAAAACTTGTATATCCAAGGCTGTTTTCAAAAGGCCCAAGAATTACTTCTTCAGCCTCAATTTTCAAAGGCCTAGAATCAGCACAACCCATAATATATTTAATATTCAGAACTATAATTAACTTAAACCGGAAATTATGGGAAATTTATTTTGTAATAAAAAGCATATCCGGATCTTACATCAATTCTATCGTTTCTTAATAATCCTAAATTATTCAAATATAAATATAATAAAATACTTGTTTCTTGAATTATACTTGGAACCTTCTAGATGTTATTTTTTTTTAACAAAACGCATAGAGAATTAAAACTTTCAATAGTTTTCTTATTAAAAACTAGCTTATATATTCATCTTCTAATATATTTCTTAAAAACATTTTTATTACTAGTGCATATTTCATCAACTTTATCATTTTTGCCCCATTTTATCAGTAACTAACTAAGTTAATCAATCATACAAATAAATCATCTGATATTTTCATTCTTCACATTCTATTTCAAATAATATCAACTATCTTAATAATCTTTAAATATATTTATATTTTCAATCTGATTGTATTTCTATATATGAATTAGAATATATTATCATCTTAAGTATATTGATTTGCCATGATTATCCTTTATTTAGATTATAAGACTATGCAACCTTCACAGCAAGTGTCTCTAGCTTTTGACTCTGAAATTAAAGATTCAAATTCTTCGGATGATTCATCGAATTTTATGCTTAGATTATCTTGAAAGGCTAAAAAGGTAATCCAGGTATCACTTTTGTTTTTCAGGATTGGTTCTATTAAATCGTATTTGCTTTTGAGGATTTCGAGTCTGTTTTCTCTTGATAGTTTTAATATAAAATGGATTATAATTTCGTAGTCTTTACCTTTTTTGCAAACTGTTGATTCTAATTCAGGCTTTTCCATTGCTTTAAGGTAGTGAGTTTCTTCAATGATTTGTTGGAAGAAAACTTTGTATTCGCCGATCTCAGGATAACTGCTATCTTCATCATCTAAAATAAACTTCAGTTCAATAAAGCCTAAATAATCAACAACAAGAGTATGTTTATCTCCTTCCTCAAGGCGTTCTATATTATTATTCGCATTAACATGAATAATAATAGGTCCTCTCGTGCTTTGAGCTTTTTGCACTTTAATATCAGCACTCGTTACAGAAGCAAGCATTTTTGATATATTTTTCATTTGTTTCATTATGTCAACACTTTCTCTCATCAGCGAAGCTTGTTTAATTTTTTCTTGTAATTGCATGTTTTTAAAGTCCACTAAAGTCTTAGCGCATTTTTTAGCAAACCTTTTATGGTCGTATTTAGATTCTTCAAGCAAATCTTGGATCAACTGTGATGCTAGATTTGGGGTTTTTAAACACCATGGCTTTTTCGGTAAGGGTTCAGAATTGTGATAGAAATAACAATTTTTCAACACAATTTTATATGCTTCAGCTTCTTCTTCCCTTTCAGTCTCTTCCATTTATAATCGTTTTTATGTACGTTTTTTAAGAGTTGAATTTTTGATGATATGTATTTAAAGTATTAAATATAGTATATGCGATTTAGAAATCAAATCTTTGGAAATTAATTGTGAGGTTTAGCTTTGCATAAACCACAACAAAGACAGCAACTTATGAAAAAAAAGAATTTTGACGTAGGATTTTGGATTTGAGGGGCTTGATTTTCAATGCTTATTTGATTACTTTTATGCTCTTCTTCTATTTTGTTTTCTAATAAAATGTCATCAATCTCTGTTGAAACAGGATTCTTTCCAATAAAACTTTTTTCTTTATCCTCACCTTTGGGTGTTAATTGTAAAGATTCATCATCAACTTTCCTTAAAGCACAAGCTTTGCTTTTTATTTTTTTTCGAGTTAATGAATCAGGTGAGTTATTCAAATCCAGTGTTTTAGCATTACAAATCAATGTTTCACTATCACGATCTATTAAGCAAGCATTTTCTAAATTTTCATTCGCATCTTCGAAATTCAACTTATCTTTTTCAAACCCTTCTATTTGTATTACATCATTTTTTATTTTATGTCCTATTTTGCCTTCATTATCACAATATTTTCCTTCTGCTGATTTTAAAAACTCTAAATTTTTAATCTTTTGTGGTTCTAAAATAAGATCTTTATCATGAATTTTAATTTCATCTATAGAAACACATAAATCCATACACAATTGGCATTGGTTAAGATCCCCAGAGCATTTTTTACATATTTTATGCCCACATTCTTTATCAATAATATCATTGCAATAAACATTACAATATTCACAAAAATCTTCAAATTCTTCATTTGGAAATTCACACAAAGGGCATACTAATTTTGAATCTAAAAGACAATCATTGCATAGTAAATGACTACAGCTTTTAAATTTTATGCCTACAGATTTCAAGCAAAAATTACAAAGATTCGAACATTTTGAGCATTCGTTTTGATAACAATTTTCACATGCATTATGACTACAGTTTTTAAATACCCTTTGGCTATGCATGAAACAATTGGTGCATGGTTTTATTTCTGATAAGAATAAAATTGGTATTATTGATTGGCAATAGATACATTTTAAAGTGCTTTCTTTTAAGTTTTTATGATCTTCGCATAAACCATGATAATAAGCGTAGTTTACTTTAAAAAGTTGAGTAAAGCTACAGCTCATGCATAATTGTTCGCAGTCCATTTATATAGAATTTTTAGTTTAAATTTAAAATGTAGGAAAGTGATAGGGAAATGCTGTTATAAAATTGAATACTATATCCCCTGAATCAGACAAGTTTGATAAAATATTAAAAATTAGTTTTGCATCATATTTTAATAGTTATTATTTTCATATTAAAAGTTTCTAAGCTATCTATAAAGCTGCTTTATCTGTGGAAATTTATATAAAATTTCATAAATGATGAATCATATGAAAAGCATCAAATTTAAAAATTTTACTAGTTTAATTAGCCTAATTTAATAACACTCCTTTCATACATTTACATATAAATTTAGATACACTTTATATATTTTATCAATGAAGCATTAACTCTGTCATTCACTCTTGATCATTTTAATCTCTATCTAATCATTAATAACTATCATAATATGTTTACAGATCATCAACTCTAGTTTATCATGCTTTTCCCAAATTAATTATAACTAAAAATAGGTTCAAGCATTGTTTTATTTTGTTGACTGCATTGAGTGAGAAAAACTGAACATTCAAGTTCAAGCATTGTTTTATTTTGTTGACTGCATTGAGTGAGAAAAACTGAACATTCAAGCAAAGAGTTGTTAAAACTAAGTAAGATCTTTTTAAAATCGTGTGGAAATACTTCATTCTGTTTTTTCTTATCAATGTTTTTGAGGTCTAGCGAAAAATATTTAGACCCTTTTTTTCTTGTATATACTTTTGAGGGAAACCAATTAAGAAATATTAGTAAATTTCCTTCTTGGTATGCCAATTTTTCCTATAGGCTTAGTCCCAGTGCTTTTTGATTTTTTGAAGGATTTCCTATAATTTTTTGAGCAAAGGTATAAGTTGGTATCATAAACGTACTCTTAATTATAACCTTTGACACAGGTCGCATAATTGTATCTTTATATCTCTGTTCCCTCTCTTTAGATATTTGAAATATCATCGTATTTCTCATATAAGAACTTAGGATATAATTTTTTATTATTTTTAGGAGTCTTGATAAACCAAAATAAAAAGCTTATACTTAAAATTTATACAATTTTCCCTAAAATAGATAGAAATATAAAAATAAACTAAAACAAAAAATCCCATCAAATTTAATTCTTTTAATGATATCTTTAACAAAATGATTTTTCAAAGGTATCTTATTCTTCAAATTAATCAAAAATATTACACTATCTTTTTCATCAATAACAATAATAATACTCTATCTAACCTTACCCTCCTCTATTCTATCCCTCATATTGTTAGTAAAATCTTTATGCTCCATAACACCTTTTTCCCACATCTTCTTCAATTCTTTATTCTTTTTCATCCTTCTTTTTCCCCTTAATTCTCTTTTCTCATCTTTTCTTATTTTTTATCGTGTTACTTGTATAATAATATGGTATTTAGGCATATAAAGCTCTCTTGTATAATTTACCCAAGGACCTAAGAGTAACCAGTTAATTAATTCTTGTGCCCTACAGAATTATCAGAAAATCTTAAGTCCATTAACCATTTTTTTTTTAAGTCAAAGTTATGCAAGCGTAAGGCTTTTTACTAAGGGCATTCTTGCATTAAGTAAGAAAGATTATTAGCATAACATATAATTAATAATATAATTCTAAATAAATATGCTTGAAAATATGTCAGAAATATTTTAGCTAAAAGCATAAAATTATAAATAAGATTTATGGGCTTATTTTAAATACATGACTTATAGATCTTTAATTTATGAAGTGCTTTATTTTTAATAATCTGATTTGTTAGCATCAAAACTTGTTTAATTTTTTTAGTCATGATAAGTTTTATAAGAGCTTATGATAAAAATAACTAAAGATTGGCTTTATGTTATAGTTAAAAGATCCTGCATATAAATTAAAATAATTATTACAATCTCCAATTTGTCTTGCTTCACTTCATAGTTAATAATCTGTCAAAAAAAATTATACCTATGGTTGGATATATTGGGAAGTAACACAAATTCATATATACCTAATACATTTAAAAAAATTAACATCATATTTTAGTTGATTTAACTTTGAAAAATATACTGATCAAGGCTATTGATGATTTTTCATAACTATTTTTACGTTTTGATATATATGCCTTAAATATAATTTATTATATACCTAATACATTTAAAAAAATTAACATCATATTTTAGTTGATTTAACTTTGAAAAATATACTGATCAAGGCTATTGATGATTTTTCATAACTATTTTTACTTCATATTTATCCTAAAACTATTATACACATTACAAAAATTATCCTAGTCTTAAGTTAAATAATTGATTATAATTATTAAACCTTTCCATTAAACTCTAAAAAATGCAAAGTATTAAATTTATGATTATAACCTATTCAACAAAAAATACATCGCAATGAGAATTAGCAATTTAGAATTTCCAGAAATCAAAAGTTTGCTTTTCTGAAATCTAACAACCCTTCTTACACTAAATCCCAACAATAAAACTCATTTAATTACTCAAATCTCTTTAAAAAAATCTTATGATTTCATAATTTCCAATTTTTCCTCTAAACTTCAAAAATAGATCGCTTTCAATCTATCTCAGTAAGAAAATCCTATCAAAGTCTAAAGTTTTCCCGACCATAATCAGCTTCAAAAAGGTGAATCTTCACAAAAATCACATAACAACTCAAACCCTGCAATCAAAAATTTCTCTACCGTATGTGTTGAATTAATAATAAATGTCGAAAATCGTTCTGATAGCTTTAAGTCTGGCTGCATTAAGTCTAGCTTCATCACTAGACAAGCCTATAAACCCTGAAAAACTAGATTATGAAGACATCAAAGTTATAATTGGTTCTTTCATGAACACCTATACTAATAGTCAGTATAATCTAACAAATTGTTTCCCTGAATCGATGCAAAACAAGCTCAATCAATTTATCGCAGCTTCAATCGGTTATCTAGCTTTCCTTGACTTTACAAAAGTCCTTGATTGCTATGAGCAGTTCCTTTTCAACTTAGCTACAGAATGTGGAGTTTGTGGTCTAAATCAAGTCCAAAAATCCCTTTTGAATGGTGTCGACGATAAAAGCCTTTTCTGGTTTGAAATCAACCTAGCTTATCATTCAAAAGAAGTCATGGGTCTATTTGAGATTTTTGCTAAGGAAATAGAAAATAAAAAATACACTGATGCTGGTTCAACATTAGGTCAAATTACAGCAATCCTTATCCCATACGAGCAACCAGCTCTAAGTAGTTCTTTTATTTTTGACGCTTCAGCATATCAATCATGGTGGAATGGAGCTATTTACACCTTATCACTTAACCCAAAAAACTATGGCCGATGTGCTTATTTCTTAGGCAATTTCTCTATAGAATCTACTAATACAGCTATAGATATTGAAAATCTTGTTTTAGGCCATATGAGCGTTTTTAATACTATATTTGGAGATTTAGCTTCAACACTTACTTTTTATAAGAAAAACTATACTGGTGTTTGTATGTTTGAAACATTGTGGGAAAATATCGCTGAACTTGCAAGTTCAACTGGAGCTTCTGAACTTGCCGCAAGATATGCTGCAAGAGCTATGGTAATCAATTCTGCTATTATGAATATCAAAAATTGCGATACAAGTTTCTACGCTTGTGGACAAGGAGTTGCCACACTTATCAAGTATTTGCTCAATTGGTCTATCAACTAATTTAGTTTAGTATTAAATAGATGAACGCTATACAAGAATGCATTGCTAGCCTTAGATTAGTATTTACAGGAGAAACAACGTGTAGGCTTTGTTTTGTCACTGCACCAATAGTCTGGGTGTTTGGTAGTTTTATGCTTGGAGTTAAAGCTATTACTATCTATGCCAAATATGACTTATCTTCCACTACAGTTTACCTTATGTGCTTTGGTTTACTCATGCTCCTTTGTGGTATATTCTCAGCTTCCAACGCAATCCACGTATGTATCCAGCTACCAACATCCCATATCGCTCTTAAAATCCAAAAATACGGACAATTAATAGTCCTTGGCCTATTATTACTTCTCCAGCTATATGGGTGGGCAAACATACAATTCCTCTCTCAAGACAGTAGCAGTTTAACCGGAGAACAAAAAGAGAGTCTATATCTCGAATTATATGACCTCCTCTTATTAGAACTTATATTTTTCCTGCTTTTTGCAGTCACAACCTTAAGCTGTCTTATGGTTTGAATATAAAAAAACCCAACAAAATGAACTACCTAAGTTAATTAGCTATCAGACGATTTTTTCTAATATGTATACTCCTGTTTTGCCCCAGGTCATTTTAACTCTAATGCTATATTTAACTTCGAAAATATCATTTTGTGGAAAGCTTTTAAGTGTTATGAACCTGGCCCCTTTCTTTAAAAGATAGCTTTTTTCTAAGATTCCTTCTATAAGTTCATTAGGGAAGCATATACTACTTGAGAATAATATATCAGCATCAGACCAATCTATATCTAACATGCTTCCATGTTTAACATCAATTTCTAGATCTGATGAGATAAATGGTTTAAGATCAGCCATTGTATTTGAACATGCTTCATGAAGTTTATCGAGGTATTCAACACCTGCAACTTTTTTCAGGTCTGGATATAGAAGGGCCATTGCTCCCATGCATTTTCCAGCTCCACAGCCTAGATCCCAGAAAATTTCTCCTGGTTGAGGTTTACAAAGTCCAAAAACAGGGGCCATATGCACAAAATCAATCTCTCCGTATGTAAACTCGGACTTACCTGAAACCATGAGTCGCTTGCGTTCGCTTTGTGAGATGGAACTTCCTTCAACTTTTGAGAAGACTTGCTTGAAAATATTGAGCTTTTGAGCGATAAGTCCAGAAAGAAGGTTTTCTTCAAGTACTTCTCTTTTGCTGATTTTGAAATTTATAGGCTCGGATGAGGAGTTTTTTATTCCAATATAGCAAAGCTGGTTAGAATACTTCCAATCATCTGTATCAATACAAAATCTCAATGGTTCTTCGCTTTTCTCATCAATCGCCGCCAATTTCGCGATTTCTCTTGAATTTGGTTTCCTAGTAAAATTTCTCCTTAGTATTTCATCATATGGGTCAGGGTCAAAATAACTCCCAAGTTCTATAACAAAATCTTCAGGGTCAGAAATCCTATCCACTTTATAAACCCCTGAGCTCCATGTATGCTCATCTTCATTAGGAAAGTATAAATTCCCACTAGCATATAATTGAATATAACCATACCCTGGGGTTACAATTATTTCAATCCTACTTTCGCCAGGGTGTTCAATACGAAATTTGAAGTATTTCCATTTTTCTAATACCCCTTCAGCAGAATCAGATAATTGGATTGACTCAGGAATTATTTCTTGCTTGTAAACAACAGAAAAAGTATTTAAACCTGGCTTATAAGCATAAATACCAATATAGTAAATCCCTTCAGTAAATTCAGGGTCTTCAGGGTGGATTTGAAGTTTATCTGCACCTATATTGGTAGATTTCCACGTGTAAGAATCTAGAATGTGGATTACCTTGACTTACTTTTGTTTGGATTAGATGAAAATATATAATTATTATAGGAAAATATGAGTTTTTTTTTAGTTTTCTCTGCACCTATATTGGTAGATTTCCACGTGTAAGAATCTAGAATGTGGATTACCTTGACTTACTTTTGCGCAAGTGCGGGAAACGTAGATATCAGGATCACTTTCTTCGTTGCAAGGCTCGGCGCTATATGATTTTTACATTATAGTGAGCATTTTTGATGTGTCTTCTATGCGGAGAGTGAAGTATGCAAACGTATTTCCTTCAGCTGTGCTTATCATGGGCTTCTCAGGTTCTAGAAGTGGCCAATGGTTTTCCATTTATTTTTTATTATATATTTTGATAGAAGTTGAATATGATAAAGGAGAAGATTGCTTTTTAAGTAAACTTTTGAATCAAAATTTTATGATTATGATGATAAAATTGATAATGTGGAGTATTGGGTGTTTTTTGTATTGAAAAAAAAAATTGTTGGGTGTAATTTTTAAAAAAGGAATTTTTATATAAAATTAATGGTGAGGTTAGATTTGAATAGTTAAGGATTTTAATACGGTTTATATTTTGGAAGTATGTGATTTTTTTTTTGTGAAAACTATCGGAGCATAACAGAATTAATGTTTTACTATAGGGTTAAGTATATCATCAGATAATGGAACTATAAAAACTATTATATATTATCCTTTATAATTATTCATCTCAAAAATAAACTACTAAATCCTTTAATTTAGTTATTTAAAACACAAAAAAGCACTAGTCTATCATCTTCTTTTAAGCCTTACTATAAAATTTCCTCTTTGCAAAAATTTTTTGCACTCTAAAATACTTTTTACTCTAATAAATTTTCTTCATCATCCACAAATTTTTAAATGGACTATTTTATAGTCTAATAAATATTCTGTGACATATAAACCAAAAGACAAATCATCAAAATATCCACAAGGCAATATCATTCTAGTTAATATATCTGATAAAAAAAAATAATCATATTTAATCTCTCAAAAAAAGGTATATTCAGCATAATTAAACTCTTTATCCTATATATAAAAAGTTCAAACTTATACCCAAATTCCAAATCAACAACATAATCACAGTTTTTATACATACAACATTATAATATTCTATGATAAGAATAATTACTATCCTAATAATAACTTAATGCCTAGAAGAATGATCTTGGCCTACTATTCAAGTAGTTCTTAAGTCCATGAGATGAATCTCTAAATCTAGTCATAAAAGAATTGAGTTTAGGTGCATGAGTGGCAACCAAATGAGAGTACTTGTTGCCAAAGTCATCTTTCAGCATAAAATCATAAATTGTTTCAAAAATTTCAAAATCAGCCCTGGTGACTTTATTCCCAACAAACCATCCATTCCCTCCATTGTTCTTGACTAGTCTTGCTTCAATAAGCTTAAGCCATTCAACCATAGAGGTACTCATTTCTTTATCATAGGCCTCTAAATCCTTCTGAAATAGTATCTTTAAAAAGTATTGAACTATATCGCTTCTCAAATCGCATATAGATTCTACTAGATACTCATCGTAGTGATTTGATGTTCCGTAACCGAGTTTCTGAGCAACATATCTACTTATGCTTCTACTTTGGACCAATCTAAGCCCATCTATTTCTAGCACAGGTAGCTCAGAAAATTCGCAAAGCCCACTGGCTTGCACTGTTGGCCATTCATGAAACTGCACACGATGATCTGTGAAATGAGTCCCATGATAATGGAACATCATCCTGACAGACTCAGCACGCCCATATCCATCGAAGTAGTGAAAGGTTATGGCAGACATTATTATTACATAACCATTGAAATTAGGCTAATTATATTGAACAACTTTGTGGTTTATGTGATATGAATATTTTTTATATGAATTTTCACTTTGTCGTTGTTAAGTTTTATTGAGTTTTTGGCTAATCTGATGAATGTAACGGTTGACTAATTGAAGGTAGTTAAAAAAGTTCATGGAGCTATTGTGATATTTGGAAGAATTTTTATGGAAGGATGATAGGATAAGGTAAAGTTTTAGGGCGTATGTGGCTTTTTAGTTAATGCTCCTTGAGATTTTTGGTTTTTTGGGTGCTAAAAAATTTTTGGTAGAAATATGAGATGATGAAATTTATATCTAGAGTAAAGATAAAGGTTTTCTATAGTTTTTTATAGTAAGGCTAAGTTAAGTTTGTATAAAAGTTTAGACAATATTAGAATAGTGATAATAAGTATAATAAATATACATTATTTCTACTAATAACTAATTTTATTAATTTTTGTTGATTCTAAATCATTTCATCTACATCTTCTGGTGCATCAACAATTACTTCTTCTAACTCAGTGTCACCATCTAACAATGTACCTTCATCTTCGCCTTCTCCTGGAAGTTTCATTTCGACCTCTGAGTCATCAGGGATAATATCAGCTAAACTCATATCTGGCTCTTGTTTCATATCAAGATCCCTTTGGATTAATATTGAAGACTTAAATGGTTGGAATTCGAATACAACTTCATCATCAGCAGGAGTATCCGCTTCATCAGGAACCCAGGTATCAACATCCATAGAAGTTTCTATATCATCTTCTTCAGATTCACCATCATCAGCAGGTGTCTCAGCTTCATCTGGTACCCAAGTATCTAAATCCATAGAGGTTTCAATATCATCTTCTTCACCATCATCAGCAGGAGTATCAGCTTCATCAGGAACCCAAGTATCAACATCCATTGAAGTTTCAATACTATCCTCTTCAACTTCATCAGCAGGAGTATCAGCTTCATCAGGAACCCAAGTATCAACATCCATAGAGGTTTCAATATCATCCTCTTCAACTGTATCATCATCAGCAGGAGTGTCAGCTTCATCAGGAACCCAAGTATCGACATCCATAGAGGTTTCAATATCATCTTCTTCAACTTCATCATCATCATCAGCAGGAGTATCAGCTTCATCAGGAACCCAAGTATCAACATCCATAGAGGTTTCAATATCATTTTCTTCAGTTTCAGTATCATCATCAGCAGGTGTCTCAGCTTCATCAGGAACCCAAGTATCAACATCCATTGAAGTTTCAATATCATCTTCAGATTCATCATCATTGGCGGGTGTATCAGCTTCATCAGGAACCCAAGTATCAACATCCATAGATGTTTCAATATCATCTTCTTCGGCTACATCATCATCAGCAGGAGTATCAGCTTCATCAGGGACCCAAGTATCAACATCCATAGAGGTTTCAATATCATCATCTCCTTCAGTTGCACCATCATCATCAGCAGGTGTATCAGCTTCATCAGGAACCCAAGTATCAACATCCATTGAAGTTTCAACATCATCTTCTTCAACTTCACCATCATCAGCAGGAGTCTCAGCTTCCTCAGGCACCCAAGTATCAACATCCATCGAAGTTTCAATATCATCCTCTTCAGCTTCAACATCATCATCAGCAGGTGTCTCAGCTTCATCAGGAACCCAAGTATCAACATCCATAGAAGTTTCTATTCCATCATCAACTTCAAAGTCAAAATCAAAAACATCTAAGAATGGATTAGAAACTTGAACAAAACTTGTTTCAAAATCAATAATATCTAATTGATTAATAATTTGAGCAAAACTTGTTTCAGTAATATCCTCATCTTCTTCATCAGAAAGGACTGAAATAGTTTGATCCTCAATAGTTTCATCTTCTGAATTATCAACTTCTATTATTTCTTCATTAATCTCATCTTCTAAAGTTACTTCCACAGAATTGTCTTCTAATATATCAATAACATTATCAGAAAGGTTTTCTTCTTCACCCTCGCTAAGTTTTAGCTGTATCTGCATCAAAGGTTGTTGATCTAAAAAATTTTTAGATAGAGCTGCATTCGCTAGCAAAATAACGAATACCAACATTATATTATGATAGTAAATATGTCTAAAATATAAACAAAGTTTATCTTAAGATTTATTAATTATTGAATAATTGTATGACTTACTATATATTTAAGCTTGATAACTTTGTAATTAAACCCAAATGAGGAAACTGTATACTTACCATCACATGTATTTTTGCATTCTCTATTTTCATATTTCCCCCCAACCCTACAATCTGTATTATAGCATATAAACCCAATTTTAGTAGTTTTCGCGCTTTGAAAACTTTGTTTGAACCTAAAAAGGAAAACTTTATCATATCCTACTTTCACAATCTCATATACTAAAACACACTTCTCAATATTCCCTTCATCATCCAATGTAATCAAATACTTATCATCTAATGAACAATCAAGCATTATTTGAGTTTTTTTATATACAACTATATCCACTCTATATTTCCGCTTAACATCCCATATATAAACTCTTCCATCAAAACAACTAACAAAAATTATATTTTTATTTATAGTTGAAGTTGCGTTTATTATTTGATTATCTTTTGTTGAAAATGATCCAAGATAATCTAATGTATTTAAGTCTATAAGAGAAAATGTATAATCTTGAGTTATGTTGTTGGAAAATAAAGAAAAAAAATACCCGTTTTTAAGAAGGATTAGGTTATATAGAGAATACATCCATCCTGGGTTGCAGTGTTTTGATTGAGAAAATGAAGTGTAGTCTAGTTTATAGGAGAAAGTGTATATTGATGGAAAAATAAGAGAGTTTGATGATTGTTCAGAATTAAGGGCTGAAAAATGTCCAGTTGGATGATCGATTATATTAGGAGTATTTTGTATATTACTTTCTAAGTCTAGTACAACCAAATGATTTTCTGAAGGGTTTTCAAAAGCAATACTCTTATTATCAGCTGCTAAAATAAAACTTAACATAAACTTATCATCATTTTCTTTTTTCGCTACAGCTCTCGCTGAGCTAGGAAAGAAATTTTGGCTTGAAATATCTTTTACTAAGTTACAACAGTTTATGTAATTTGATAAAGGTTTTAATGGTTTTTTTATATTATTCACAATTTTGATTTTCTTTTCAATAACTTTAGGTACAAGATCTATTCTTTGACCCTGAGATTCATTTGATATAAATTGTTCTAAATCCCAAACTGCTATTTTTTTATCCCCAATAGCTCCAATTATGTATTTGTTATTAGATGTTATTTTCAGATTTTTAATAAGAAATCCATTCCCTTTAGATGTCCCAATTTGTTTTTGAGATTTTAAGTCCCATATTATAAGTTCAAATCCTGAATCCATTGTTTTTTCAGAGCATATAGTTAAATAGTGTTTATCATCACTTATTGCCAAGTCATAATGAAACTTGATTAAAGTTTTAAATTCAACTTTTACACAACTTTTTTTCCAATCCCAAACTTTTACAGACCCACCAGGTCCAACTAATACAAAATATTTGCTATCTTTAGACAAAACAAAAGACTTAATTTTTAACACTTGATTATTAATCAAAACCGTATCTTCATTTGTATAAAAGTCCCAAACACGAATATCTAAAGAAGTTAAATAAAAAATTTGTGGGCTGCCTAAAGAAATTTCAAAACTTTGAAGAGGATAATTCAAATTTAGTTGTGCTATAGGGTTAAGATGACCTATAGGCCATATTTGAATACAAGTTTTATTCAGGATTAAGACAAAGTATGAAAAATCCTCAGAAACTCTTATTTGAGTAATAGTTTCTACTGATTGGCCATAGTTTATATTAAAATTTTGTTGCAGTGTTTTGATTGCATCTTTTTTAGAATTGTTCATAGCTTCTCTTAGGATTTGTATGTTTTTTTGAAGATTATTTTGTATGCCTAAAGTTTTTTGAGTAGGTTCTTTTGTTATGTAAGGAATTTGCCAATATAAGGAAGTGTCGGTATAACTCGAAGACTCCATGTTTGTTTATATTAGCTTTAGGAAAGTTTTTAAGATAAATACTGTAATTGATTATTAAGCATGCTAATGATTAAACTATGTAAAAAATAATAATTTTAGGTTGCAAAAAATATTTAAAAGTAGCAATCAATTAATCAGATCAAATAAATACAATTTTAAAATATAAAATTTATAGTAAAAATCAGCCAAGGGAAGGGTCAAGCCTTCTATAATCTATAACACAATCTCTGATCATTATATAAAATCTATAAATACTAGCATAATTATAATCAGCAATTAAATAACAATACCTTAAATTAAATCCAATAAAAAAAAAGGACAATTTTTCACGTAACCCTATAACTTCTATTCCAAAAATCCATAAAAATTCAATGCAGCCTTATCATTCCAATCATAAAATCTCCAAAATCCACTAAAAAATAAATGGCTATTCGTAATACAATAGTAACAGGAAGGCTTGCTGAAGAAAGAAAACTATGGCGAAGGGACCGTCCATATAATTTCTACGCAAAGCCGACTACTAACGAAAGTGGAAGTGTGAATCTTGTTAGATGGGAATGTGGTATACCTGGTAAAAAAGGGACAATATGGGATGGAGCTACGTATAAACTTTTCATGGACTTTAGTGATGAGTATCCTTCAAAACCCCCAAAGTGTAAATTTGAAAAGGTTCTTTTTCATCCTAATGTGTATCCATCAGGAACTATATGCTTGAGTATATTAAATGAAGATGAAGACTGGAGACCAAGTATTACAATAAGACAGATTTTAATTGGAATACAAGATTTACTTGACTCACCTAATACTAATAGCCCAGCTCAGACAGAACCATTTTATATGTATGTAAAAGATCGCCAGGCATATATAGCTAAAGTACGGGAACAGGTTCAAGAAATAAATCGTGAGTCAAAAAGCAGTTAAAAAATAATTATCTAAAATTATAGGTTTCTAGCAATGGAAGGATTTAATATAAATTTTAGAATGCTTTTTGATTTTTTATTAATTTTGTGTGGTGTTATTTTTATTGTATACGTGAGAATTTGTATTTATAAACTTATAGTTTTTCAAAATATTAATCAAACTCTTGGTCAAAATATCAAAAAACCTAAATTTTATAAAGTAACATCTCGGCTTATATAAAAAACCTGAAAGTATCATAAAAACTCATATTATCATATTTATTCCTACATAGAATTCGATAGCCAAAGTATTTTTTATATCTTTTCCAATTAAATAACCAACTCCATCTTCAAAAATTGATGTAATAAAAATGCTCCCATTTGTCTCGATAAAAGACTTCCTATTATTCTCCAACCCAATCAAGCTCTACTGTAAAGATGAAGGGACGCACTATATCTACACAATCCCTGATTCTAAAATCTTCATCTTACCAGAAGATAATGAAAAACTCATAAGCAAAGTTCAAAGGTTATCTCTAGCTGATGCTAAAACAATAATTCTTTACGACAAAGGTGACCTTCTTTGTGCAGGAAAAGTTTACTGGGCATTAAAAGCTGCAGGTTTCGAGAATATTTTCATTCTTCTTGGAGGTGTACTTTTATATCATGATCTAGGTTATCAAGTGAATACAGATCCAATTCCAGAAATTGAATTAGAAGAGCAATCATATCTTCCATTTAATAATTCAGTGCTAAAAGTATTATGTGAGCAAAAAACTAAATCTGGTTATTATCAAAAAATAAGAGCAGATGAGGATTTGCCTATAACAACACCAAGAGGTGATTTATTAGAAACCGATGTTTTAAATGATATTATGAAGAATTCGAATATTAAATATAAAAGTGGTAAAGCAATACAAGTCCTAGGGAAATATGCACCTATTATAGCTTGTGTTTTATTGCATATTGGGGAAAATCATGTAAGTGTGATTTTAGATTCATTAGAAAAAGTAGATAAAAGTTATTATGATGATGAAAATGCAATGGGTAACCTAAAAGCATATTCAGTGCATGAAAGTTCAAGCTACATAGATGCTTCTACACCAATAAAGCCAAGAAAACCTAAAAACCGTAGAGCAGGTACCGTTTGCGGCAACTGTTGCCTTTTTTAAACCTAATTTTTTCCCCAATATAATCTACTACACAAATCTCTATTAATGGTCATAATAAAATCTTTAAAAAAACCCCATCTCTTAATACCAAAAATCCAAGTTTCTATATTTTACATAAAAAAAACTTAGTTTTTTTCAAACAATTCAAAATTTTTACCTTTTTCATAACAAATATTTCTTACTTAAAGTCATTCATTTCATTTAATTGTAGTAAATAATGGAAACTAATACCCTAACTATGCCAAGATGCTGTGTAAAAACTCTAAATAAACCAATGTTTTCTAAATCCAATTGCCCAACACCTTCTCAAGCAAATAACCCAATAAAACAAGAATGGTCTTTTAAGTCCTGTTCACCTAGTTTGGCTCAATCAAAGGATCTCACTGGGTTTTCTATAGCCGCAAGTGTATCTTTCGAGAACAATCCTTCAAATAGTCAAATCCAAGATAAAAACTCTAAATTCAAACCTTTACCACAAAGAAATGAAATTATTAGTTCTATTATGTTAGCTGATAGTTTTAGTGATACAAATGAAAAATCAGCGGAGTATATCCCTGTAGGTTATCGAGAAAATATAGAATTTAATAAGAAAAAAGATCAGATGGGGAAACTGGCTGCTAAGAAATCTCTAAATAAAAGCTTGAACTCTTCAAAAATTAAAAAGAAAAAGTGTGAAGTTCATAAGAACTCCACTAAGAAAACTAATGCAAAAAACCCTAAATCTTTAAATTGCTCATACAAACTCAGTGAGGATATGTGCAAAATGGGTATAATGGCTGATCTTGAAGTAAAGTCTTCAAATAGCCCTGAATTGTTTCGTAAAAAGTCCTTAGAAAACAGACTAACTCTCTGTCAAACTGAAGGCATTGAAAATCTCCCTATGCTCCAAAACCCTGAATTCCGCTCTAATAGTCCTTATAATGTATTCCCATCAATCCGTCAGTCCATAAACGAAAATCTAAAACTTTACACCACATGTAAAATCCTTGATTTTTTCACAGTCCTCTCTTATTACAACACCTTAACACCGCAAAAACATGAATCTCTATGGAAAACCTCATGTTTCGAAAAACTCTTCAAATGCTTTTACACTTATCCTGAACTTGATGATTACAATATTGAAATATGTGAAAAATTCATAAGTTTCGCTTATACACAATTTTCATTTTCAGATATTTTACATAAGAGTTTACTTCTAACTGTTTATATTCGGATTAAAAAAATTGACCCTTTACCTGTGGATCCTGAGGATTTAATAGCAGAAATTACTCATTCAAATAAAGAAACTTTTCATTTAGATACTAATTTACCTTTAATTGGGCTTACAAATGTATTGTTTTTAGATAGTTATTTTCCTGAGGTTTTAGAGAAACTTATTGGACTTTGTGATGTTTGTGAAGTGAATTTTCTTGATGTGATTTTTGAAATTACGAGGATTAATGTGGAGTTTTTGAGGAAAAGGATGTTTAATAATTTGATCAATAGAGGTAGGAAATGCTTGGAACTGATATTTTTTATGTTTGCTGGGCTGACGGTGTATTTTTATAGCATTTTTCAGAATAATAGTGATTTGAAAAAGGTTAGTAAGGAAATTGTAAGGATGTCTAAGGGTAACTTGCAGGAAGTACTAGATGTTGCGAGAAATGCTTATACGAGTCAGGTAATGCAGGTTTAATATTTTATGTTATTTTTCGTAATTTTAGGCATATAATTTGATGGATGTTATTTTTTACCTTTTATTTATTTTTATGGTCAGATTTAGTATATTTTTAACCTTTTTTAACCTTTTCTTAGGGAAATCGAACCCAAAATTCCTCAGGATTTTAAAGACTACAATTTATTTTAGAGAAAAAAATTGACTTTAATAAGACAAGCTTTACAGGATAAGGTAAAAGAATATTATGGAATCAACCGTTCATCTCAATCAATACCTCAAGGAATTACAGTTTTAAATCTATTCTTCAATGATCTTACAGAAAGCTTCTTTGTAGTATAAATGAAATCTAAACTTATCAAAGATATCTAAAAATGTGTATAAATCATGTTGATACATACAGAATTATTTAAATTTATATTTTTTTCCTAAACTTCAATTTTTCGAGTTTTTCAATATATTTTTTTATTCTCATCCTTTTTTATGGTCTCTTTTCCTTTTATTTCCAACATCTGCTTGGTTTCATCGATCTCTGCTTGCAGATCATTATTAATAAATTGGAGTTTTATGATCTCTTTCTCGAGACTATAATATTTCTTTAGTATATTATGGTTACTAACCTTAAGCCATATTACGCATAGCACAAAAGAGGCGCTTTCTGTATATTTTATTAGTTTTTCATAACCTCTCTCAATCAAACCGTTAAAAATGATTATATAATAACTTCTTTAAAAGATATTAGTTTTATTGTTTTCTTTTATCATCTTTATCATTTTTTTACAAGAGATCATATTATAGCTTTCTTTGACTTTAAAAACTTGAGAAAGCTATTCTAATTCTTTAAAATATATAAAATTATCTTTTATTCTTTTGAAGTCAGCCTTCCTTAGAAATTTTAGTTTCATAGCGAGAATTAGGCTACTCCCAAAAATTAAAGTAACTTCAGTTATCTTTTTTAGCCATTTTACAAATATACAGTTTAACAAGATTTTTAACTGTTTTTGACCTCGAGTCCATATTTTTGCCCTTCACATCACTGATAGTTTTAGTTTCAACTTCCTTTAAATCGCTTAAGAATAAGGGTCTTCACTTGTCATTTATATTATCTTCTCATATCTCTAGCTTTTTCAACATCAATATACAAAAATGGCTAGACTAATTTTCCCCGACTCAAGCAACACCGAATGGATAGCCTGGAAGAAAATGGGTAAAAGATCAGCGGGTATTGAAAACTCGAAATTTCGATGGACTTCAGAAAAAA